>KK113375.1:197857-213554 GCA_000611955.2 Stegodyphus mimosarum
ACCCAATATAGCGAACCTTGCCAAGAAACACCAGGCACACTCGTCTCATTAAGAAGTAAAAAATCTGTAGCTACTTTACTTACTGTTTCTGATTTATTAAATATTTAGACCAATATATAGTTTTATTTTAATTACCTGAAAATTACCTTTGTGGGGGTATATGGAGATTTCGAAAAATTATATAGGGGGCGATGATCAAAAAAGTTTGGCAACCCCTGTCCTAGACGTTATTTCAATGTTGATGGCACAGCATTGTGGCTTAACACAATAGGGTTTCTACATAAGGGAGGGGGGTATATAGTGTTAGGCATGGAAATTAACTATCTTGAAATGAGTGACAAAATTTTCAGGCCGGTTTTTATTGCGACTGCTTACCGCAGAATGAAATTCATTTCATTGAGCTAACATTTAAGGGGTTACACAAGCTTCTAAAATTACATCACGAGCTCATGCTTTACAGGATTAGACCGATTGTTGCAATTAATTTAAGATGAATATAAATGACATTTAATTGCTTACAACTTAAAGTTGTAATATCAAGGGTATTCTAGAAAATGCACCCATTTTTACAACTTTAAGCTATATTTAGAACGAACAGATTTTGATAATGTTCAACTCTACTAAAGAAAAATTAATGTGTTATATTCTTTTGTAAATAATTCACAATAAGTAACTTTGAAATACATGGCTTACTTTGTCTAGTAATCTTTTATATGGCTCATTTTATGCACACACAACATGATTTTAAAGAAATTGGATGAGAAAAAGTGATTTTAAGCCCTTTCTGTGTACAAAAAATTACTTTAAAGGTACTATAAGAATTTTCAGTTCCAATTTGCATCATCACGAGGAAAAGCATTTCCCTCTGTTTAAAAACTTATTTGCATACAGTAATTTTATAGCAATTCAAATGAATTTAAAAAATTTAACATGCTTAGTCATTTTAATACTATCATTTTATAAACAGATATTCAATATTTTAAGATACTTTTTATTTTGAACTTTTTACAAGTTATTCAATTTTTTTCTTGGAAACTTTCTTCTTAGGAACCAAAGGCCTCTGGCTCTTCAAGATGGCACTTGCTCTTCTTAAGGCAAGCTACAACAATAATAATAAGAATTAAACAAACCAAAATAACAATAATAATGTAGAGATAAAATTAGGAACTTTCCCACAATAACAATAAAAGAAATGCCTACCATTTTCAAATCTTTCCTGTATTGGAACCTTCTTACAAACTTTTTGATGTTGGTCATAGTCCTCCGAGCATTTTTTCTCATTGGAGTACGTAGTAAGGCTCGAGCTGGACGATGTTGAGCTATGGAAAAGGAAAGTAAGGATACATATCATAGGAATCTTTTCTTAGTGAAAAGTGAATTTTATCAAGCCTACTTTAAAAGTAACAGCTAACAAAATACATATATCTTTTTTAAAAATTATATAGAAACTCACATTACATTCATTAGTAGTTTTTCCAACAACATAGGCATACTTACTGAACATTCAGTATAACCAAGAAAGCCATTAAGTTATTTACAAAAAAAAAAATGAATACACAAAGTCAACCCAGTCATACAATACGTAGAATTACAGACCAAATTTTTAATAAAAAAGATTTCTATTTTTCTGAAGTGAAATTCCATCACAACTTCAGTATTATGCACATTTTCCCTGCATTGTAACTTTTCAGCCTTTCTATCTACAGGTAATATTGAAGAGACAGAGTCAACTACATCACAGAGTAGCAATTGTTAAGACATTACATCTGCTAAAAATCTGTATTAATATCTTGAATAATTTCTCATTGTGTGCTCACTAGCCAATTAGAATGATTCATAGATTATAACATTCTGCCTCAAGGTGAAGAGTAACCATTGAACTTCACTGGGTGACAGATGCTGAGATTACATTAGAAACTCAATTTAAATATCAGACAAAACAAAAAGAAGCCTTAGTAAATTGATTCTTATTTTCTGCAGTCATTCCAAATTAAAACAGATAGCAAAAAATGCAGTCTTGTTTCTTGAAATACATGGATTCTAAATATACATTAAAACAAACAAGTAAACCAAGCTGCATTTACAAATATTATTTTAGTTGTTTTATAATATTATTTTGAGTTTAGAGATGGATTGCATTTAACCATGAATCTGATGCATAATGACATTTCCAAATACATACCATTAAATCTGCAATCAGCTATGTTAACATTTCCAAGACTTATACTTTTGCTGAATCCCCATTTTAATTCCAAATTATTCACAGTTTTTTTTTATCAGTTTAGTGAATGCTTGTGTTTACTCATAATATACATTTACCGGTGCTTTGGTATCATCGCAACCACCTCGGTACAATTTGTTGATTTTTTTAAGAAGCAAAATAATTTCATTTTGGAGGAAGTTATCTGTTTCATATCACACATGTTATTAGTTATATATCGTAATTTTAGTTCAATATTTATAGTTTATAAAACTACTCAGATTGAGATTTTTGTTTTCTTGCGACAGAAATTTCACAGATCACTTTAAGAATATATTCAAAGCAATGGGAAACCTCTCGATAATTCCAGCAGTATATAAATCTAACTGCTGTAGTAAATGACAAAAACTATTCTCAAATCAATTACTGCTTCAAATGCCATTAAGTTATTACAAATGTTATTCAATCATTAGCTGCTTTTTCAATAATGTTAAAACAACACCTTTAGCTGCTGGTAATATGGTTTTTTCCAACAGTATGAGCCTACCCATTCTGGATTCATCACTTTTCCACTTAGTCAAACCTAACCATTTTTCCATTTTGAAAAATCTAGGTTTGTTTTACTATTTTTTCATAAATATTTCAATGCACAATATATTACAAGTTAAAAATACTTTTGTTTCTTTGCATACCACAGGTTGAGAATCACTGGTCTAGGGGTTAACTCTGATCAAGTGCTCTTTTATACAGACTCGACAACTATTTTGACTTAAATCGTGAAACAGCTATCTCAATTGAAATTATTTGTAAAAAATCATGTTAGTATAATCAAAGAGCTTACAGAAAGCTAGATGCACATCAGTTTAAATGCTTTCAATATGTGTGGATGCATGTTAAACCGAAAGTTATCACGGTAGGATGTTCATTATTTTTTCACGAAGCAGCAGAAATACCATCCGTACAGAATATGGATTTTTATTTACTGAAGGACACACTCAATGAATTTAGTGCATTTGTGTAGAAATTAGATAGTTCTGATATTAATAATAAATATTTATCAAACTTCAAAGAGAAATTGCCTTGTGCTTTACTGAAAATGAAAAACATTGTGAAATCACTGTGCTTACAATTGAGAAAACCCATGCCATATGCTAAAAAATTGGTAAAATTTTCCCATTTTTACATCCTGAAGGAATATTAAAAGTTGGATGTTTAAAGCACTCTATTAGAAATTCCAAGACACACCTGATAATATTACCTAATATTCATAATTTTACCAATCTTGTTATTAACCCCTTGATATAAAGTGATGTCCAGGAGACATCAAGAATTCTCTTCGTCCAAATGCCTTGCAGTATATTACTATTGTTATATAGCAACGTAACTTTGAAAATGAAATGTTCTGTTTCTAAGTTTGCACATGAGTGTCCAAATTAAACGGTATTCTTTGGATATTTTATTTGTATGTCAAGGGGTTAACTATTATCATACTTTGTATGTTCATATAGGTGCAGAAGAAGCTCTTTCAGTCATTAGAACAAGATACTGGATCATAGGGGCTATAAGAAAATCATTGCATAAATGCTTAACTTGTCCGAAGGTTAACGCAGCAGCTTTCCAACAAATAACGGCAGATTTGCCATCAGCTGGAATTATTACTTCGAAAACATTTAATAAAGCAGAGGCTGATTTTGCTGTTAAGGCTGTTCATGGATTAACTAGTGAAAGCTTTGGTGCATTAAAAAGTTTTACAACACATAGAGGAAAACACCTTCCGAAATTTTTTGTGATAATGTTGCGAGTTTCATTGCAGCCAACCATAAATTGAATAAAATTACAGGGAATTTGTTCAAAAGCAATAAGGAAAAAATTAAAGATTATACTGCTAGAGAGGGAGCAAAGTTGGAATCCTAATTCAGCTTCTGCTCACTTCAGAGATCTTTGGACGAGAAAAAGGACGGAACCTCCCCTAAAATAACAGTTAAAAGAGAATTATATTAAACACTATTTTGAATCACAAGTTGTTTCTGATTTTCAACCTTATTGCAGCAATTGTTAACTCAAGGCCTCTTTGTTCTCTATCCAGTGATCCTAATGAGGTTTTAGTCCTCACCCCTACACATTTCTTAGTTGGATCATCTTCCGTTGCTTTACATGGTACTGATTATTTGAAATGCTAATAAATCGGCTTAGGAGATGGCAGCTGGTTCAAAAATTTATAGAATTAATTAGGAAAAGATGGTCAAGTGAATATTTAAACAGGCTTCATTAAAAACCGAAATGGTCTAGAGGACTAGCGAGATTTAGAGAAGGTGATGTCATGTTAGTTGAATACTCTAAAAAATACAGGATATTTAAAATGGCATCTAGCACAAATTGATGAAACACACAAGGCAAAGGATAATGTAATCGGAGTAGTTACAATTACTGATAAAGCTGGAACATATCAGCTTACATTTCATTTGAAAATTAAGAGAAATGTTATTTATATAGATTTTTTATGTCCTAATAGCTGTTTGTTATTTTATAGAATATTATTTAAATGTTTATTTTTAATTACTGTAAAGTTTGTCATTAAAATGGGGGCAGGTTATCGGCATTATTCTGTTTCATTCAAAGTTTTTTAAACTTTTCGACAGTTAAGATTAATCTGGACTGATGATAGGCTAGATATAGCAAGGTTTCCCTAAATGCTTTCGAATAGGATACTAGATTTAAGGAATGTTTGTCAAGTTAAATAGCAATTTGACGGTAGAATTAAGTAAGCATTATTGTATCTTGTAAAACCTACAATATGCTAAAAAAGAATTTAAAGATGTCATTTCATTTGTCAGAAAAATTAATAAAGTAACAAAATAAAATCTTGAGTCTAGAATCACTCTAATTACCATTAGCAGTTATTCCACATGGTCTGGCACCCTTAGAAACAATTCAAATTACAAGGCATATCTGCCAACTTCAAAACCTTAAATTAGGAGGGTTCCATGCTGCACCATGACACCAAAATCACTTCACAATACCTGATTCAAGATATTGAACTATTTACAATAAACAATTTTGATGTAAAATATACTGGTATTAATTTAGGTATTCTAAATTTTATGTTTTTTTTTGGCTAAATTTATAATTAAGACTTTTAAGCTGAAAAAATTCTGAGTAAGATTTTATTTATCAAAATACTTTTACATATGATGAAAATAAAATTAGGCATGGAAAAACTAGAACTTCTAAAACAACAATAAAAGGGAAAAGTGGAAGAAAAGACTTCAGAAGAATTATGAATATTCCTAGCTACTTGATCTGCAGAATTTATGCTAAGTTCCATACAATGTTACCAATAGTAACCTGACAAACAGTATTAAGGAAGAGCACAAATATTTGTGGGTACAATGCTGTATCTTGCTTAAGGAATATTTTAAAACAGACAGAAATCACACTGGATCAATTTTAAATGGAACTAAATGATTCTCAAAAGAAGACAGCAGCACTAAGACAATGTGTTAGATTTCATGAATGGCACTGATTTTGTATAACAAACTAGTGTGCAAAGTACACTTTTCTTAGCCATCATCTGAAGTTTTCAGAACAAATTAAGTTTGTGAATTAAGGTGCTACTGTACAGGAAAGATAGCTACATTTATTGCTTCTCAAATGATTACATACACAAAATTTAAATAAAATTAACAGCAATTATGCACTTCAAATTAACCCTAACTAAAGAACACGCATAAAATAAAAAACATGGTTAGGAAAGCAATGTTTTTAAAGACATATATATGCAAGATAGATGAAAATCCCACTGGTAATATCTAAAAGCATGGAAATACAAGATAGGGGAAAAAAGTATCACTGGCATTTCTTCAGTGGGAAAGTACAAACCATGGAACAACATGAATGACTTAAAATAAATTTCATAATCATCTGCTTAAAATAAAAATGTTTTACTAATTTTCTATATGAAAATTACAACACTAATAACATCATAACATTTATTATACTACAAAGGTTTTCAATTAGTCCGTTCGGTACACCATGGTCTCATCACTCGGTAGCACTGTCACATTTGTTTACAAATAACTCAGCTTCCATGAACGCCATCTGGCGGAAAAAGAAAAAGTAGCCAGTTAAACATGTGACACATCTAATGTAAGTTGAATCGATAGACCGTCTCCTTATATATTTGAAACATAATGCTTGTAATGATTGTAACCTGTAAATATTATGTAAATATCTTTCACATGTCAATTAAAATTTCTGAAAAAATTCAAAGTACTGTTCTGCAGTTATTAGAATTTAAGCTTAGACCAACGGAAATAGAAAGGAAGACAAGCAGTTCCAGGGCAGCCCTTTAGAAGGTAAGTGATTTTTCACTTATCTATTTATTGATCAAAATTTTAATACCGAAAAGTTGATAAAATTTTAACATGGCGCCCGAACAGAGATTGCCAGCAACTGCTTTTCCTTAAATTAATTGTTGACTGTCGAAATTGATATCAGTGATATTGATAATAGATATGCATAAATAATTAGTGAATTGTTGATACTTGTTGAATTATTGAATAGTAAACAATGACGGAATTAATCGATACATTGAAAAAGAAACGCGGCTACATAAGGGCTGCTGTTACAAAAGTAATTGGTCGAATCAAAACTGAATTAACAAAATCAGATGTGAATGCAGAGGAACTAGAAATTTCCTTAGAACTCTTATATGAAAAATCAAACCATTGACGGTTTCGATCTAACCGAAGAAAATTATGAAACTTCAGAATGATTCGAAAATAAAGATGTATTGATAAACGCCCATATAGATAAATTACTAAAAATAAAACTTTTAAAGGATTTTAGTGACATTCAAAACTTCTGTAAATTATTTAACTACATATAGAAACATATTCGATGTCTTGAATCATTATAAACATGACCTCAGAAACATATGGAGCTTTATTAACACCTATATTGCTTAAAACATAGCCAGCAGATTTGGTTTTGGAATACAATAAAACAGTTTGAAAGTCAAATTATGATTTGAATCATCTAGTGGAATTTTTTTCTGATCAATTAATTGCGCAGGAACGTACATTCTCGATGGTACAGCCAAAGATCGCTTTGGCGGCGCCACAAAACCATAACAAACTGAGTGAAACTAGACATATTGCGAAACACACAGCTGCGGAATTAACGAATACAAGTTTGCGGGGGAGAAAAACTCCATGTATATTCTGCGACTCTTCTGATCACGAGTCTATAATATGTAAACAAGCATCTTTATGGTCTACTGGAAAAAAAAAAAGAGAAATGCAAAACGAAAGGAATATGTTATCGCTGTTTACATCCACGACATCTTAGTGTTAATTGTACTTCTAGAGTAAGATGCGAATTATATAAAGAACAACATGCCACTATAATATGCTTTAAAAAAGAAAACAGGGAAATTAAGGAAGAACAAATTGAAAATAAGGCTTTAACTAAAAATTTGTCTTATGAAAATGTAATCTTGTAAACTTTACTTATCAATGTTTACGGAAATGGTGAAAGCAATTTTATAAGAATAATTTTAGATACCGGAAGTAGCAGATCATACATCAGTGCATTTCTTGCAGAGAAGTTTAAACTAAAATCTTTAGGTGTGTCAGGAAAGTGTGACACATGGGCTTTTTGGAGGTATAGAAAAAAGGGAAAATCATAACAAATATATAATTAAGTTACGTAATCCAGAAACGGGATTTACATGTAAAATGAAAGTTACGAGTCAAAAAACCATATGTTCACATATTCCAAAATTGGAGGATAGGGACTGTATAAAGAAGCTGAAGGGTAACAAAATTTTTCCCAGTGATGTAACTATTAGTCAGAATTCTTGCTTATTTGAAAAAAAAAATCCCTAATGAAACACACATGCTTATAGGAGCAGATTATGCCGAAAAACTTTTTACAGAGGAAATAAAACCCATAACGGAAAGTTTAGTAGCAATGAATACCCACCTTGGCTGGACAATATTAGGGAGAACGAGGGTCAAAGGAAAAAATTTTAATGAAGTTCTTTTATACCTACACATAGGTGACAGAAAAATATGTGACTTGTGGTCTCTTGATTCTATCGGAATAACTGAACCAGCTCTTTCCCAAACAAAACAAGAAATTGAAAAGCTACAGAACATTATTTTATCCGTACTTTAGAAAGAGATGACATGGGAAGGTATCAGGTGTCACTTCCATGGCTTCAAATTCATCCTGAGTTGCCAGATAATAAAATCCTTGTAGAAAAGTGTCTGAAGTCTTGCATGAGAAGCCTCCAGACCAAGAATTCCTTAGAAGCATATGAAACTGCTTAAAGGGTTGGGTAGAAGAGGGAATTATTGAACCTGTCGATATTTTGGAAGCAGAAAGGATCAAAGGGCATTATATGCCTCATAGAGCAGTGTTTCGGGAAAATTCGACCAGTATTTGACGCATCTACTAAGGTGAAAAATTCGGTATCCCTAAATGACTGCCTTGAAAAATCCTAATTATCTTGAATTCATACCAAAAATTTTGACAAAATTTTGCGAGGGAAAGTATGGGGTAATTTCTGACATAAAAAGAGGCTTTTTGCAAATAGGCGTGAACCCAGAAGATAGAGATTTTCTCCGGTTCCTATGGTGGGAGAAAGGACAGCCTGAAAAACTGACTATATATCGACACCGAAGGGTTATATTCGGCGTAAATGCCTGTCCCTTTTTACTCGCTGCGACGATTAACTACCATTTGGAAAATGCACCAGAACAACACCAGGAAATAGCTTCAAAGCTAAAGAACGGCATGTATGTAGATAACTGTGTAGCGAGCGTAGAATCAATTGAAGAACTGAACTCATTTATCGAGGGATCTAGAGAAATAATGGCTACTGCGAAATTTGACCTAAGAGGTTGGAAACACAATAGACTTAAAAATGAAACGCCAATTCTAAACTTTTGTGAGAGACGAAAGTTCCACTATGCATGTATTTTCGGACACAAGCAAGGATGCTTACGCGACCTGCATTTTTCTTAGACACAGCGGTGAGGGTAGAGTCACTTGTCAATTGATACAATCAAGAGCTAGAGTTGCTCCCCTAAAACCACTCACCATACCTAGACTAGAGATACTCGCTTGCACTATTGGAGCCAGACTTTCTCATACAATGAGAGAAGATCTGAAACTGAAAAGACGTTCCAGTTTTCTATTGGACGGGTTCTATAAATGCCCTCTTTTGGATAAAACAGAAAGAAAATTGGTCCACTTTTGTAGCAAACCGGGTGAATGAGATTCGAAACTTGAGTAATCCAGATCAATGGCATCACATTCCTGGAAAGTTCAACCCTGCGGATTTGCCATCTCGCTGTTGTTCTGCTAAGGAGTTAACGAAAATCCGAATGGTGGAAAGGACCAGATTGGATCTATCGACCTCTAGAAGAGTGGCTTCTTGCAGATGGAGAACATCCTGACTTAGACATAGTAAATGGAGAGAGAAAACGAATACTTCCTTGTTAAATCTTCCAACATGATTAGCTGCTGCCCAAAACTGACAAACTGTCCTATATTGCCAAAAAAAAGCTTAGAAATGGCCACTATAAGAAAGAAGTAACCATTTTTGGGTAAAAGTTTACAACTGGGTGCCCCTTGTTTTTTGGCGATTCTTTTTTGACACCAAGATTGGCACCGGAAGGCACAATTTCAAGATGGCCGCTACACAAAACCAGTCAAACTTGGTATCCATGTACACATCGATATATTTTCACTTAAAAAAAAAATCCCAGAATTGCACATTCTAGGCAATGTGCACTACCATAACTTTGTCTATGTACACATTGATTTATTTTTACTTAAAATAAAATCAGGAAGCTAAAACAAAGTTAAAACTATCACGGTAACCAGAAATGGGGTTTTATCGCCAAAACTGAACAAACTTTGTCGCTAATCGAAGGGGCACCCAATTCTACACTAAAGCCCATTTTTGTTTTTTCTTATTAAACTTACTGCCTCTTATAAAACACCTCTTTTATTATTTATGAACACAATAGTATTTATGGGCCATAAATATTAACAAATTTTTTTTGACAACAAAGTTGTCAATAAGTTAGTTTCACAGGGGTGGAGATAATCAAAAGCACAGATTTCTCCTGACCCAAAATTTGAAAAACAAATTCTCACTATTTTTGATTAAATAATAAACTAATAGGCAGAGCAATATGATCATGAGCTAATCAGCAGACAGTTTGATAAACATCATTATCAACTTGAAGAAACTATGAAATAACAGAATAAGATGGTTTTAGATTTTCATGCTGTTACCAGAACTGTGCAATGCTGGATTTTATGTGAGAAAACCAACAGTTAGTGTCCCATTCAGAGGCACCAAGAGGACTGGGACCATACGCCACTTACTGATGAATTCACGTATAGTTTTAAACTGCAATTCTAGATGCTTTTTGATATCCTCAAAGCTGGCCATCCCTAAACACATATCTTTGATTGTACTGTAACCAATCATAGATATGTGGAAGAGATCTTCGAACTATCTACATACAGCTGTTGGCCTATATGTTTTGCTAATACATGACAATACTTGTCTGTAATAAATATTTCTGGCAACAAAAAACTCAAAAATTTTGAGATGAGTAAACTGGTAGATATGATAATTTATGTTAAAGGATTTTTTTGTGTGTAAATTGTTTAAACATCTTCTAATCGCTTTCTTTCCATTAATATCCTTTACTTATCATGAGGAGTATATTCCTAGATAAACAATTACCAAAATTAGATATAAACCAAATGAAACTTACAATACTTCTTTTTGTAAATAAAAGTCACTCCATTGCTGCTCGGGTGTGGGTCAACCATTATAGCTTTTTTCTGAACCAGACCACAATAACGAGGTGAATGAATTTTTTTCATATTAAGAGGATCCTATGGGAGGAAAGATAACACAGATATAATTTATTTTATAAGATGCAAATTGGCAACTTTTAAAATCAGGTTGCCAAATATTTACATTCATTGTCAGTCAGCAAACAATAGCAATGTATCAAAAGAAAACATGCAATTTAAAATACAAATTTAAATTCTTAAATAAGGATTATATGATAGAATAAATCATTGCTGTGAGGGTTTAATACACAGCTTATACAGCAAAAACTGGTTTCTGGGGGGGTTATAAATAGTTCAGATTATGCCTAATTCATACAAACCTAAATATATGTTAATACACTCTAAAAGTGACCTTCTGCCAAGATTGCCTCTGAAATTCTTAGTGCCCAAGACTGAAGATACACTGCTGGCCACCCAAATTGCATCACCAAGACAAGATATCACAACAAATTTTATTTAGTAGATAACATGTTGACCAAGTATGAAATAATTAAATTTATAGACTGTGAAGTGTGGTTCCTTCCAGAATCAGTAGCCAGAGTAGCCGCCATTGTTGGAGATCACCGCTGCCACATGCCTCGGCACTGACTCAAAGAGACTTTGGATTGTTCTTGGGGTACAGCAGGCCAAGCAGCTTCCACACGTTGCCAAAGTTGATCTGGTGTGGCAGCTTGGGATGTAATCCGGGTCAATCGTTCAGCAACCATGGACCACACGTTTTCTATCGGCGAAAGATCCGGAGAGCGAGCCGGCCAGGGAAGCAATTCAATCTGGCGATTGACGAAGAACCCTTGGATAATGCGTGCCATGTGTGGTCGTGCATTAACCTGTTGAAATATGACTGTGGGCAAGCCCTGAAGGTAAGGAAGGACAACTGGCTCTAACACCTCGGAGATGTAGCGCTGGCTGTTTTTAGTACCGGCAATGCGTACTAGAGGATTGCGAGAGTGACATCCAATACCGCCCATACCATAATACCCGGTGCATTACGCAGCTGTTCTGCATCGTCTCTCCAAACTCGAATCCGACCATCCTGGTATCGTGGACACTACTATTTCAGAAAACACCTTCATACTATGGGACTTTTTCAAAATGACCCTATATGCAGGAAATGCTGCAAGAATGAGGAAACAATATGCTATATTATACACGAGTGTGATGCTCTTGCCCTTACTTGTTTGACTACTTTAGTTATTCTAAATACCAAAGAGTTACACATGAGCTCTATTAAGGCACTGTCAGACTTTATAAACAAAATAGGCAACCCTAACAAATGAAGCTAGAAAATATTGGGTTTGGCACAAAATGCTATTTGGCAATTCAACCTGAATTCATTTATATGAAAGGAATGGAAACAAATGTTGATTTCTACTACTGCTTTATAAGTAGGTACATGATACGATTATTTTTTAAATTAGTTTTGATTTTTGTTTGGGGCAGTGTTTAACACAGCTCATTTAAAATTTTGAGATAATGAGTGGTAAGGTTTTCAGTACCTCTCAAACTTCCCCTCCCCCTTCATTATTTGGATCACTCTCCATTACAAAATCAGAGTTTCTGTGTCTTTTTTTAACAATTCATTTAACTTCTTGTAGGCGAAAGGCTCTTTACCTTCTTCACTATCACAGCTTTTTTATGGTGTTTCATCCAGTTCTCTGTTATTTTAGGATCACCATTCTCGACTATTCTCCTTCTTCCACTTCTGAAATGCTTTTGTCATCTATGGCTTTTACAATGAGCACATTTTCTTCAGTTTCATTTTCATTCATAGAAATTCTTTAAAACTGTTGCAACTATTGGCCAGAGTATTCATTGTTGATGAATTCACTAGTTCCCATGTGAGTTTAATCATTTCTATGCAGCATATTATGTTGAATCGCTTCCAAAATGCTATTAGTGTGCCATACTTTATTTATAGATATATAATTCTGCCTGACACATCTGCTTTGAATGTTTTTGATTTCTTGATCAATTAATTGATTAGATTAATAAAGTGGTGTTTAGTAGAAGGTATGAAACCTCTATCTATGGATGAAATATTGTGAGGGCTTAGTACCATGTCCTGGAGCATCACTGATAATTGGAAGAACTCCGAGCACCATGACTGGCTAAGAAGTTTTTTGTCACTTGGTATATATTAACTGATAATTTAAGATATTTTGTTTTCTTCTTTTCTTTTATAACATAAATGTCATCTTAATTAATGTTAAGTTTATGAAAAAAAAAGAGATTTAAAATAAGTAAATACATAAATTTGCCTACTAAAAGATGTTTAAATATGAGTCTTCACAACAGAATCAAAAACCTGTGCTGCTCAGAAGCTTTGAGCTCAGATTTTGCTGTTCTAAGTAATATTCGACTTCTTCATTAAATGGACTCTCAAGCCAGTCATTAAAAAGGGCTATTGCAATGCAGCTGACACTCTGAAGCACATTACATATAACTGAAATTCTTACAAAGGACAAATTAAATGGAGATGATTAATATAATGCATATAGGCAAAGTTATGCTATTTATTTCACAACGTATAAACTTTCATGATTTCTAGAAACCAGATTGATCATTACACTCGTTAGTTTTAAGCAGTGATAAACCATCATTCAAGCCTTTTTTCCTACCAAATGCATATTATTATTGCACAGAGAACAATGAACCCCCTTTGGAATTACACCCATTTCCATATGCTACCATTCAACATAATACACAATTAAAAAAACTATAAATAACATTCAAAAACAGACATGCAACTAACAGAAAAAGGTTAAAATGCGCTTTAGCCCACTGCTTGGCGATGTTTTGAAAATCGTCAATTCGGCGTGTTTCTGCGAAACGTCTTTGCAATTAATTGCAACCTTCCCGACACGCTCGGCGAAACCTATTGTAAACAAAACATAGAATTCTAAAGCATAAATTAGTATGAAAACTGTTGCCACAAAAAGATAATAAAATAATATGCAAAACGAACATTACGATCATTAAAATATTTGTCAGTTAGGTTTAAATTAATTATTTACATTTTATGTTGTAATACACATTTTATGCCGTTACATAACCTTCCCGACACGCTCCGCGAAAACGTAACTAAAATGGCATCCAAGAAAGAAGGAATTTTTTTAAAAGGGCATTAAAAATTACAAACGATACCATGTACACACCGTTCCGTTTTAACTTAAAAAAAATCTGAGAATTGCACAATGTAGGCAACGTACACAAATGAACAAAATAAGCTAAAATAACAAAAATAAATTAGAAGAAAATGCCATGTGCACAGCGTTCCTTTTAAACTTAAATGTAGGCAACGTACACAAATCAACAAAATAAGCTAAAATAACGAAAATAAATTACAAGAAAATGCTAACACTTACAACAAACAAAATATGTAGCAATTAAACCAGCCTTCATACACTAATCAATCACCGCACGTTTCCCTTGCACTTCCAATAAAGTAATAAATGTACATGTACATTCACTCACCTCTCTCAGCATCACAGCTAAATCCATAGCGACTTGGCATTTAGCGAAATATACGTACGAAAATAGCAAACACTCAATAGAAAAACACCGCATTCAAAGAATACAACGACAACTGAAATAACTACTTAAATTAACACGTAAGAATTTCGAATAAACCGCTACGTCATCTCACATTACCCATAAAACCGTTCTTTATAAAATAGGAAATACGCATGCGCGAAAATTACATGTTTCCGTAGCTTCAAAATACCCAGTCAGCCATGTTGGCGGATATACGGAGTTACCCATGTTGGCGCGTTTATTGCTCATTCAAAAACAATCACCGCCAAGCAGTGGGCTAAAGCGCATTCCAACCACAGTAAAATATTCACACATCATTAATTCAGCTAAAGGAATCAAATAATTATGTAACAACCTAAAAAGCAAGATAACTAAATTAAATTCATTATCTAACAATAAAATCACCAAATTCAACAAGGAAAAAGATGATCTTTGATGCTAGTTACTGCTCATTAAGTACTTGAGCAAGAAAACTCCTTAATTACTTCTTTCAATAAGATGCGAGGTACTTAGAATTTCACTACAGATGAAAAAATATGGCCCAAATGCGCTTTAGCGCACTGCTTGGCGGCGATTGTTTTTGAATGAGCAATAAACGCGCCAACATGGGTAACTCCGTATATCCGCGAACATGGATGACTGGGTATTTTGAAGCTACGGAAACATGTAATTTTCGCGCATGCGTATTTCCTATTTTATAAAGAACGGTTTTATGGGTAATGTGAAATGACGTAGCGGTTTATTCGAAATTCTTACGTGTTAATTTAAGTAGTTATTTCAGTTGTCGTTGTATTCTTTGAATGCGGTGTTTTTCTATTGAGTGTTTGCTATTTTCGTACGTATATTTCGCTAAATGCCAAGTCGCTATGGATTTAGCTGTGATGCTGAGAGAGGTGAGTGAATGTACATGTACATTTATTACTTTATTGGAAGTGCAAGTTGCTTAATTTTTATATTTTGTTGCCTTTTATTGAAATAATTTGGCTCAGCTGAAGAACAGAACGCTGGTATCGTTTGCAATTTATTTTATTTTGTTGATTTGTGCACATTGCCTACATTGTGCAATTCGCTGAT
>KK113375.1:221671-249734 GCA_000611955.2 Stegodyphus mimosarum
AAAAGCTTGAAAATGCAGAATTCCAGATATGTGAAATTTCAGATAGTTGAAAAACAAAATTCAGGTTAGAAAAGCCAAATTAGTGAAAAAAATATCCACTCTAAAATTATAAAAACAATTATCTTATTTGTTATTAACTTGAATATCAAAAACCTACTTTTAAAATAAAGACTTTTGGAAAAAAAAAGTGCTTTTCAATCTTATAAAAGCCGATATATTTAAAATGTACCATTATATAAAATGTATTAATTTTTATTTAAAATGTATTATTAGATTATAAATAATATGTAATATTTTAAATGTTCCATAATAGGCCTGATTCTATAATGGAAGTCCTGCCCATAGAGCTGTAATGTACTAGAGAGAGAAACGGCAACCCTGAAGGGGAACAGGAATGCGAACCACGTGACATATGGAACATTTCCCGGATCGTATTTCCCGCGAATCTTCCTTACCATTACAGCTCTATGGAGAATTTGTGAGAAGCAAGTGTTTTGCGAGTACGCGCATTGTTTAGGACTTAAAAAATGATACTTTTGTGCTCCGCATGTGGATGTAATTCCAGATTCGTGAAAGGTGGAGGAGTAACATTTCACAGATGAGCTTTTCCTAAAGTTTTAAAACCTATTTTTTATAAAATGTAGAGGTGTTTTAGCCACTCTACTTGCCGTTTTCTAATAAAAATAGATTTTCTAATTTTATATAATATATGTATACTTGAAATAGCATTTAAATAAAAGTATCTTAATATATATGTATGTTTTTAATAACTGCGTTTTGAAAAAAATGTTAAAATTTTTGTAATATGATATAATTTTAATTAGTCTAGTATTCTGCTTTGGCGACATTTTTTGTACGCCAACAGACTTTGCTTCAAATGCGTTTAGTTATATATTCTTTGTATGCGTTTGCTTATGCGGTTATGTACGAAGTAGTAATGTATGTATTTAATACTTGGTAATGTCGATACAATACACTGTGTAAGAACTGCATAAAATTATGATTTTTTTTTACATGAATGACCTTATTTTATCCCCTTTTCTTGCATCCAAATACTATAACAAATATGTTTACTTTCAATCACGTATTTTCTTTCTTATATCATGTTTCTGGCATTTATTTTAATATTAAGAATTTGTTAAGTATTAGGAAAATAGTCATTATATAGCAGTTAAATTTCAAAACTTTAATAATTTTAAGTTTCTTTTTAAAAATAATGAACATTATTTAAATTTTACCTTCTAAAATTATTTAAAATAGTGCGACTACGTTGTGCAACGTGCATAATATATTTATTTTTGTTAGTAAAAGGAAGTCTTAATTTACCACATTTTTGTTTCATAATTTATTAATTTACCCCTCTCTCTTCCTTTTAACTTATATCGGCTATATTGACATTCATTTTTACTTTATTTAATTTAATATCTTTCTCACTTTGATTTGCCTGCTATGTAGTTCTCTATAATACACCGTATTAACATTAAATTTCCTTTTCGTATTAACATTGAATTTCTTTTTTGTATTATTTTCTGTTTCCACTCATTTTACTTATGTTATCTATTTTTTATTTTTTATTCTGTCCTAAGCACAAAAAAAACCTTCTATTTTTTATTTTTTATATATTTATTTATTTATTTTTCCCCTGGCCAATTTTTAGGCTTATAATCTTCCTGTTTTATTTTAATCTCTTTTTCACTCAAAATAATTTCTAAAATTATCTTTGCTCCTTTTTTATGCATTATTATTGCATTATAATAAATATATATATGAATTTTATTTATTTTTAAAAATTTTTTAATTATTTTACTTTTTCTGCACTATTTTTAGTATGTATTATATATTTGCCTAAATCACTTTCTATTTATTTATTTATTTTTAAATGAAAAAACTCTTTTTTTTATTTTATTTGTATTTTATTTATTCTATTACCATTTTTCTGATATGTTGTATTTATTGTACACTTCTTCGTCTCATTCTGTTTTTGACTTTTTCTCTTTGTCTTTGTGCTGCTAAGCTAGGTATGACTATTTGTCTGGCTGTCGGGGGTAGACTGCATTATGCAAATTTAATTTGTGCAGTATAGAAACAGCCTTATAGTGATGCTACCCTCTTGATGAAATCATCACTATTTCTCCCTTTTTTTAAATTTCATTTTATTCACTTTTAACGGAAAAAATTCGCCAGCCATGGCGATAGTACGCCAAAGTCTAGGTTCAGTTTCATTTCATGCCCAAACTCCCGCAGCTCATTCCTGTGCCGCTTTTCACCCGGTTTTGAATGGCGATGCTCGGTCTAGTATATAACAGGTCTATGGTCCTGCCAAACGTAAAAGTTGGAGAAGATGTCACAAGTCATTCCAGTAGAACTTTAATCGAACATATTGTTTTTTTATTTAGTTATATAATAAAGAGATACAGATTATGAATATAGCATATAAGAAACTCAAATCCCTTATCATAATTTTTCACATTACATTGTCATTGTTTATCTGTTTTCAAAGTCCCCATATCATGGTATTTTTATGCCTGGATCCTGTAAATTTGAAAATATTCTACTTCAAGTGGTTCCAAATATTAATAATTTTTTCAGAATATAAGTTAAAAATAAAACTTATATTCATCTTTACAAAAATAAATTATTATAAAATCTTTTCAAAAATTACAGCGTACTGAAAATTAATCGAATTTACGTTAAACCAAAATGAATTTCTTGGTGTTGTGAAGTCATGCCCATCCAATATTGATCCTAAATCACATTGTTTTTTGACAATGCATATATTCTGATAGAATTGCAAGCTCTATAATGACATTACAAATCTCTCATTCACTAAATTTTTTAGGGGAAAAAATTTCCTAAAATTTAAAAATATTATAGTTTTTTTAGCTTTCCAGATAGTTGAATGCTGAATATTTGGGCTTTAACTGTATATTATATTACATGATTGTGATATCTGATTTCTTGAAGGTTGTGTCATCATAGTGTTTTCTAGTTTTTGCCAAATTTATTTCAAATCTTCCAGGATTTTGCTAAGTACTTGTGGTGGTCATTTTAACAAGTAACAAAAAAATATTTTTCTTATTACAACATGATCACCTTTAAAATACCTCCTGCCTATTTTCCTAATTTTCCACAGCATGTTCTGCATTAATTGTTCTTGATCATCTTTGTATTCAAAATATTGTTTTTTCATTTGGTAAAACTCAAGACATACTACTGCAATCAGCCACTTGTAGTATTATTATGTGTGGTGCTAAAGAATATTTGCAAAAAATAAATATGAAAAATAAAAATAAAAAATATTAAAAAATTAAAAAAAATATGAAAGCTTTCAGATTTTATCTTACACCCAAAGGAGCATTTTTTTTAAATCTTTTGTGTGTTGCCTTTATTTGTTAAATATCATGTTCTTCACACTTAAACCATAAAATTCAATCCAACAGCAATATTGCAAAATATTTAAAAGAACATATCTTTAGAACTTCTGATATACAGTCTCGTTTGCTGGAGATAAAAATGTTTTTTTTCCCCATACAGTGTTGCCATTGCTCACTTTGTTTGAGTTTCTTAATCAAAAACTCATAAATGCTTTACAAAATATGAAATTAATAAAACAAATTCCAAATTTAGGCTTCCAGATGCCCATATTTGGTTAGATACGTACATTATTCAAAATTTGATGGCTGTAGGTAACGTTGTTTTATCACAATGTGAGAAACATATATTATTAACATTTATGCAGAGTCTTCATTATTTAAATATAATACAGGGCAATAATATTTGGTGGAAAAAATTTCAAAACTGATTCGTCGTTTATAGTGAATTGACACAAAATGCCAAAATGAAATTATAATAGCCCTTCTGAGCTAATGCTCCTTTGGGCTAAAAATCTGAAAGCTTTCAGATTTTATGTTATCCCAAAGGGGTGCTTTTTCATTTACACACCCATGCACATTTCAAGACCATTTGGACTAAAAATATTTAAAGCAGCATATCTTTAGAATTTCTGATAGTCTCATGTGCTGGAGATAAAAATGTTTTGTTCCATGCAGTATTGCCATGGCTCGCTTTGAAACTTTTATTTGTTAATAAAAAATTCATTAAAGTTGTGCAAAATATGAAATGGACAACAAACAAATTCCAAATTCAGGCATCCAGGTCCCCATATTCGGGTGGAGGACTATGTTATTCAAAAGTTGGTGTCTGTATGTATCGTTTTTTTCACAGTGTGATAAACATACATACATTCATGCAGATTCTTCATAATTTAATTTCTTTAAATATAATACAGGGCAATAATATTTGGTGGCGACAATTTTAAAAGTGAAACGTCCATTTATAGTGAACCGACGAAAAATGCCTTTTTGAGACTAATAACCCTTCTGACTAATGCCTCTTTTAACTAAAAATTTAATTACAGATTGAAATTTATGGAGTTGCTATGTCAAAAATATTTTTAAAAAATATGTCAAAAAAGTTTTAAAAATTGAGTACTTTTTTTCATTAAATCTGTCACTTTTTCAGTGCTAAAAATAAGCAAGAATTGAGCTTTTTTACTTTTATTTAAAATTAAAAAAAAATTATAAAAACATTTATTAAATTTTTTTTTATTTTCATAAAACCATTTTAAAATTCAGAATCTTTCTATCTTTTGTTTTATTTATTTTAGAAATCAAAGATGTGGAATGAGATCAGTGTATGTAAAACTGAGAATTTTCTTAATTCATCAGTTACACAAGATTTTTCAGAAACTATTTTGTTATCATCTTTTGAAGTGGAGACTTTAGCTATGGTAACCAGTACTCAAAAGGTAATTAAATATGTAGACAAGTAAATTTCAAAGCAATATTTATAAACATGTTTATCATGGTATTTCAGAGTTGAAGTCTCTGAAATTTTGATATTCAGTTCAAACAGTTTTTTTTCTTGTTATTTATAAAATTTACTTTCAGGTATTCAACAAACCAGCACTGTGTTGCACTTCTTCTCCACTCTATGTAATTATAAGTCTGGGAAATAAAGTGTCTATTTATAAAGCAGATTGTTTTGAATTCATATGGGATATAACATTAGGTAAGTATACATCTTTATTTCAAGTAACATGTAAAATAATTTTTAGCAAAGTATATAAGCTAATTTGTACATATTATAAATTTCCAAAGTTTAAATTTTGGCTAATCAATTTTTTTTTTCAGCCTTGTCATTTCTTTTACTTCTGCATACTTCTTCAGAAAGTACAATGTACTTGGCAGGGTTAAGTGTGATGTAAGTGAACTGAATCCATCAGAGCTGACAGTCTATGTCTATTTGCTAGCTTTTCTCTCTGAGAATTCTGATCTTGTGATTGTGAGCACTAGAAGGGAAAGATGAGACAGAATCTTTGCTAAATATTCTAGAAAGAATACCAGAATTCTGAGCTAGGCTTTGGGCTGAGTTTTATTAATTGGTTAGCTTTTTATAAACTTTAAATTTTCTTTGAGTTGATTTTCCATGAATAAAATAAGCAGAAGTTAATGATAAACTGTTAAGCAGAAGTTAATGATAAATTTTGGATTTTAATTTTACATTTGAATTGTTGTTATTCTTTATATAAACAGTACATGTTAGGAGATGGCAAAACCACACCTGGAATTCATAGGATATAACTTTTGTGTGGATTAGTTATCAGTTAGATTAATTTCTAAATTTTGACGTAGAACTTTATAATTTATAACCATTAGATATTTTGGAGCAGGAAGTCTGAAAATTAATTGTGCCTTTTCTAGGAATTGAGCAGGAATTTTCCAGTTGTTATCTGGATATGTCATAACAGCATATGGGAGCAATGCCTGATTTTTTACATTTTCCTTCTTTGAAAGGTAGTCTAATCAAGTTGATGACAAATTATGATCTACCATATTTTAGTTTGGGTGCCATCTACTAATGAACTAAGCATTTCTTTAATAATTTAATAAAGATATTACAGAAAATTTAAAGCAGGCTTATCACATTTTGGGAAGATAACATTATGACATGTTGGAAGTGGCCACCATTTACATTTAAACAACACTGAACTTAGTGCAACATATTTTGACATGTCTTTTTCATTACGCATGTTTTCTCTGCCTGAATAGCTTCATTCACTTTTATTTTTAGTGTATCTGTGATTGTGTTAATTAATTGTAATTGTGTTGTGGCTTAATTGTGTAAATTTCCTTTTTCAGATATTTCGGGTAAAATAATCAGGAGGACACAGTTGTCAGAAACTCTTTGATATGATGGGTTGCCACACAAAGAGTGAATTTCAGCCATGCTGGCATGCAATGTATGGCATGTTGCTCTATGCTGCCAGAAATATTCAACATAGAATTCCTCATCATTCAGTTGATTTATGTAACCCAGCAGGTGAAACTAACTTGTCCAAGATCCAAGTGCAATTCAGAATGCTTAGGTCTTTGTAGAAGTGTCTGAAGCCAGTTGAGAACATGTCATTCTTTTCTCTTCATCAGGGTGTTTTAAATCATGGCCCACAGAGATCCAAAACATGTGTATTTTTTTTTATGCATAAAGATAAGTGCTTCTGGACAACCCTGATTTTTGTTAAAGTTGGAACAGTGATTTCTTGATGTTAAGTTAATTTAAGTTACTTGAAAAGCACACAAGGGCTATCTGCTTAGCGATAAGGGATATATTTTCTTAGAAAACTGGTTCAGTTTCAAGTGACACATGGGGAAAACCATGAAAACCAACCATGCATCTAGCCCATTTGCCTGCAACTGAATTGGGTCAAACTCCCAGTATTTAGTGATCTTAACCAGTGAGCCATTGGCCAGGCCAAATAGATGGTTTTGGGACATACATCAGCTATTGGTTCTTCACATTCTGGATTGTTTCTTCTAAAATTTGTGGGTGACTCTTTGCATACTTAGCCACTGTATGGTGGTTTGTGAGGCTGACTGCTATACTGAAGGGTCTGGGTTTGAATCCTGGAGAAGGCATAGGTGATTGTAAGCTCATAATGTGTGTGTGAAAAGAGGGCACTGAAAATACAGGATGAGCTGAAAGTCCTCTCAAGAGGTTTGTAGTAGGGGAAGAAGGGTTGGAAACACTTGGACTGTGTCCCGGGGTGTTTTCCCTCAAAACTAAGGCCGAGCTGCACATTTAATGTGATGACCAGTGATGAATTTCTCATGACCCACCCACTTCTAGCTGTACCTGTATGCTCATTCATAAAGTCTCCTTTGTTTTAAGTTTCTGTGATCAGGATTAAGTGCTGGTTTGTTTCAACAGATGTGGGCTTCCAAACTTTTTCAGGAATTGCTTTATTGCTTCTGCTTCTAAGTAAGGGCATATACTAAACATTCGCTGATTCATATACATTTTTCAACTGTTTTATATGTTTACACACATATACTAACATCCATAATCAACAACTGTATTATGTAGATATAGTGACTGGCTTACTGCTACTCATGTTATATCACTTAGCTGCCGTGTTAAAAGAATTTTTTTTTTCTGAATCATGTTTACTTTATTAATATTTTGTTGCAATATTTTCATTATTGTTAAAATTTTAATGGGATGTCAGGCCTTGATAGTGACAGTTTGCAGTGATCTGCTTTCTATCTGAAATTATGTCACAAAACTGAGTTGCAAGTTTTGCTTGAAAAGGATATATAGGCTAGATGGTGTGGGTTAGAGATGAGTTTTCTGTTTTTCCTAACTGGTCTTACTGGCATGTAGGCTAATAATATTCAATTGTAAAAATTTTAAACTCTTCTTATTACTGCTTTTTATACTTCGTAGTTATTAGCTAAAAGTGAACAATATTTACCTCTAAATGTGAGAAACTCAAAGAAGCTGAGCATTTTCAAATGCTTGTTAATTAATCAAACACAACTAAGAATGAAAGTTCCAGAATTCAGATATGCTCACTGAGAATTAAAACTTATTTTCCAAATAGGGGAAAAAATCAACTTTTTGATTTTTTTATCTGTCATTTCTATAGGCAGAAACTGTTGCAGAGAAAAATTTAGAATGAAGGTTCCAGAATTCAGATGTACTCATTGAGAATTAAAACTGATGAAACAGGTCTTTCTAAAGCAGGCACTGAAGCTAAACAGAACTTATTTTTAGAGAAAAAAAAATCAGTGTTACTATAATGTTTTCTTTTATTAAAATACAAGTGCTGTACAGGAATAGTTGAGTAATTTTGAAAATGAATAAGTAAATTAGTTTAGTCACCTAAAAATAGGTGCTGGACCAAAAATAATATAAATTAAATTTTTAAACTGAGGAATCTGATAATTGATGTTTAAACCAAATTAACTGAATTTATATCTTAAACTTTAGCATTATTAGTAAATGCATTATGTTCAATACCTTTGAAACAAAATTGAAGTGTTTATCCTTCTCTAGTGCCTTAAAACTAATTTTACAAATATAATATTTAAAAAGAGCATATCAACTTCTTATTTTTTTAATCTATCATTTCCTCAGGCAGAAACTGTTACAAAGCAAAACTTAGTTTTATTAGCATCGCTTTCTTCCTTTCTTTATTAGCAAGCATCGCTTTCTTCTTTAGTGCAAAGACAGTCTGGAGTGGTCCTTGGCCTTCTTTAGAAGTGTATGCCAGGCTGATCTATTATTTGCCATTGCTCACCAGTTTTGATTTTCATTAAAGTATTTCAGAAGATAGTCTATCTATTTGAATTTGGGTCTTCCTGTTAACCAGATGTCAGCTGGTTTGATGAAAACACTTTCTTAGTGTTTTGATCATCTTGTTTTCATATTATTTTTGAGACCTTTTTTTTTTCCCCTTGGACTTTTATGAATTGATTATATTCAATTTGTAGGATTTCTTTTGTAACTGGAAACTAAAATTGTGCAGACCGCATTATACTAATAGCAAGCTGTTACTAACTCTTAAACAACTCACAGAATGCTGATGAATGTTTTTTTAATTTTGTCTAAAGTTGAACAGAGCAGAAATAACTGTGCTACAAATGAAATTTCCATAATTCTTGTGGCTTAAATTAACATATTAAAAGATAAATTCAAACATATAAGATTTATATCACAGTGTAAATTAATCAGCTCTTTATAGATTTTCTGGGGTGTGACTCAGGCTTGTCTAAATTTTCAAATAAATAATTAATATCATAATAATGCTAATTAATTTGGGAAAAATGTATTCATGAGCCATGTAAACTTGCTTTGGGGGTTGCCAGTTTGAGACACTGCACTAGAAGATCAGCCAAGTAGCAAAGAACCTAATATTGGGGGAAAATATTAAACTATGAGGGGAAAAAAATTTGGTACTTAGATGTATTAGTGCAGCCACCTTGACACAGTTGGGAGATTTCTGCAGTATAAAAAGAATGCGATGACTTATAATTCATTGCATAAATATTTTACATTTTAATTAGATATTTCATTTAAATAATCAATAAGCTCTAAAATAATCAAGAAACCTCCATACAAATGCTTTTTTTTTTTTTTTTTTTTTTTTTTTTGAGGGGAGGAGACTGAGGGGTTCTCCTGAAAATTTCATAGTCGTCAGTCTAAGACTAGATTCCAAACTATTACTCCCTTTAGAATTTTGAATTTACAACTGTATTCCTGCAGAAATTTTACTGTAGTTTTTTTCCATTGCAATCAAATTTCACAAGCATATATTTTAAAATTCAGTTTAAGACAAAAAATATCATGCCTATAAATCAAACATGCCTTTTGCCTATAAAAACCTTTGAAACATGGAGTACACCAAATGGAACACATGTGAAAGTGATAACATTGCTTGCTAATGCTGAAGAATTACTGTAGGCATGGTTGCTAAAGTTTGGTGCATTCTGAAAATTTGGTGTCTTCTATAAGATGGATGTGCTAATATGTAAGTACCATAACCACTGTACAATCGTGTCATTTGTGCAGTGGTTCTCTTTTCACTACAGAATTCATGCATCTGTGATTTTTTTTAAATTATACTTTAGATTTTACACTAATATTTGCATGTGTCTTAATTTTTTAAAATAACATATCTTCTTGAAAATTTTAAGCAATTAAATTTTTTTTAAAAAGTCTAGCTGTTTATGTCTGTAAAATTTGTATTATTATTGATATGATTTGTGGTACATAATTTTATATTTTGTTAAGTTTTTTAGAAGTAAATAAGGCAAATCTTTGATGAGCTGCTCTTCAGATTGTATGTGGATTGAATAAACATAATAAATTTTCAAAGTTTTTACATTTTACATCTACTAGAAAATTGTTAAAAGGATGCAGAAATAAAGTTTAATAATAAAAATTCAAAAGATCAGGAATAAAGTTGAAAATAACTTTGTGCAGTTTATTAGTAAGTTCAATGTCAGAATTAGCACAAATAAACCAAAAAATAATAATTCTCTCTGATTTCTGTTTTTTTTGCAATTTAGTCCAATTTTCCTGAAGTATTGTTACTACAATGAATCAGTGGAAGTTACTAGATAAATCAGGTCGTGTTCCAGCACTTTCGACACTATAAGCAGTTGACACCCAGTAAATGAATTAAATGTATTATTAAGGCAGAATTTATTTAATCATATTTCTTGTCTCTTCACTAATAATTGAAAGCTAAAATTTAAATAACTTTTCAAGCTACCTTTATATAGAATGTGTAAAATTAATGTTAAATTGGACTTATTTCAATCTGAATGAACGAACTTTAAATTTTACCCATTGAATCTATAAAATTTCTTCTCAAGATTAAGCACTTTTCTGTTAACTTTACCATAACAGCTTTTTTTAAGCTTGGGTCAATTTCAGATTTTGCTTGCCTGTAAAAATGTCATTGCAGTAATTTTACAAAGAAAATCTCATGACATAAAAAGCAATGCAAGAATAAATAAAAGATTTTATAGAAATGGGGGAAAAATTCTTTTCACTTTGTTGTTAAAATATTTTTAAGGTACATAGTCAAATATGAAAAATGAAATTGTAGATTTTCATAATTATACCGAAACCAGCAACTGTTGAATGCAATTAACTCCTAATAACAGTTCAAACAATTGCAATCCTAACATTGGGGAGGGGGGTGAAGGATTTTTTTTTTTAAAATCATTGACCTCCATCCGCAAATTTGATTTATACATAGCATATGAAACACAGAAAAATTACAGTATGCTAATAGCAATCGTATTTGACAATGCTCATCGCACATAAAAAAAATTATGTAATGGATGAACAAAAAAAGGTAATTTTTTGTTAAATGACAGTCCTTCGGTCAAGTAACATTGTCATTTTTCTTTGCTTTCATTTTGTTGTATTCCTAGTCCCAACAGTTTTTAGATACAAAGCTTGATATTTTTTGCCTTAAACTCAATTCTAAAATATCTGCTTGTGAAATTTGCTACAGTGGAGGAAAATTAAGTAAAGTTTTTGTAGGAATACAGTATTTTGCCTCAAAATCGCTGATGGGAATAATTATTTTGAATCTGTTGTTAAAGCAACTATCATGAAAGATTTCTTCCCAACAAAAGAAATAAAAAAACCCTTGTATATAGGTTTATTGATTGATTTTTGGTATAAATACCGGATCAGGATATAAAATATGTGTGTAATAATATTTATGTATGTAATATATATATTTTTTGCAGTTGAATTGAATGATTACTTATATCATTATTCTTTTTTCTCTGTAAAAAATTTCCCAATTGTGCCAAGGTAGTTGCGCTAATATGTAAATACCAATATTTTATCAGTTTTCATATTTATTTTTTTTTCCAGTTAGTGATGCAACATTGCTCTCATTATCAGATGATTCTCAATTTTTGCTAATAGCCGAAAACAATGGATTGTTTAATTTGTTCCAAATTTCTACCAAAAAGAATTTATGGTCTCATGTAAGTAGAATGTGTGCTGTTTTAATTCTTACTTCTTAGACAATTTTTTTTTTTGTGTTTAAAAAATGAAATTTTGTTTGATTTATTGCAGTAATTTTATGTATGCTTTCCTTTGTTGTAATTAAAATTTTTTAATGAAGGTGTGCTCTACATTCGGAGTTGATAGCATAACCATTAAAAATGCTTTCATCAGTGTAGATTTATCAGGTAATATTTTTGCAAAATTCCTTTGTCAAAATTTTGGAAAATTTTCAGATTGTTCTCTTGAATATAAATATTTATTATTTTCCTTTTCAGACTTCTTAAGAATTCATATTTTCTCAGAAGAAAATATTGTTTTTATTTTCTCAAATATTGAAATTTCACGATTCGATGATGGTAAGTTATGTTTTCAGGCTTTCTACTGTCCTTAAAAGAAATTAAAAGTCCTTACGTTTTTTGGAAACGATTTTAGGTCCTTAATTTTACTCACATAACGTTTCTGTCTGTTTTATGACAACTGCCATTTTGAGTGTATATTAATATTTTGGAGGAATATTTTTCGGCAATGCATTGACAAATATGTATTTGATCTGTAAACATTTGGATTCTTTACTACTTAATCTAAATAGTGAGCACTTGAGTTTATAAGGGCATGCCTCAGTTGAAGCATGAACATTTAAAATAATTTGTTTTTTGTGAATGAAGATTTCGTAAAATATTACATCGAAAACAACTATTCTCTTTTTGGAATATGAGTTCTTTTATTATGTTCGCTAAACATGGCAACTTAACATTTTGGTAATTTCAAGATTAGTTCGTATGAAAAATTTTTTATTTGGAGATTTGCAAAATTAAAAAATTTTTTTTATAAATATTTTACTTATTTTCCACTGATAAAAATCATAATAGCGTTGATAAATATCATAAAAATAATGATAGTATATTAAAATTAAATTTAAGAAATAACATTAAATAAAACATTTCTATTTTCTCCTACCATATTTTAAAATGAAGCTGTTTTCCATTTTGATTACTTAAGAATATTTTGATTCTGAAAAATATACAAGGGAATAAATGCTATAAATATAAAGCACAGTTTCAGAAATACAAAACAAGAAAGCTACTGTAATTATTTAAAATTAATTTCATTTGTCTTCTTTTATATTATCTCATGATAAGAGTTCTTTTCCCATGTAATTGTTTCAGAATATTTAAATGTGTAACAGTTTTCTCCTGAAAATTCATTTTGCACTTCTCTTTTCTAAAAATTTTTTTCCCCAAAAAATCTTCTTTTTTTTTTGTCCCCTACAGACTTGTTAGGGATAATTTTTCTTTCAGATTTTAGACCTTCCTTACACCTCAGAAGGTCTAAAGACATGATTTATAGATTATTATTTTGAAGGTAAGATTTATAGATCTGCAATTTGCAAAAAATGTGATGAAAGGAGAAGTATTTATGGTATTAATTTCTAATGGACATGTTTTTTAGAAAATTATGAAGAATTTCTAATCTTTTGGAGAATTTTGGAAGAACTGTGAAAACAAAATTATTTGAATTATCTCTTTTTAATTCCAGAAGTCTCTCTCATAATACATATATCTTCCCTTTATTTTATTACCTTTCCACTAGACTAGTGGTCGGCAAATTTATTAGCCAAAGAGCCAAATATGAACATTACAACAATTTTAAAAAAATTGGGAGCCAATAATCTGCTTGTTGAGTAAACTTTTATTACACTTAATAAAACTAAATTTAATACTTAATAAATATTTATTAATGTGAACAATGTGCTTGCATCTTCTTGGAAAGTTTCAGTGAGTCAGGTTTGTATTTTGTTTTTAATTTTAGGCAGGATTCTAAGTTCTCATCAATAAGATGGACTTCTCAGTTTACTCTAGATAATTTTCATGCTTGAAAAAGATTGTTCGCATATATATGTAGAACCGTAAAGGGAAAGAACAGCAAACGCGAGCTTTTTCAGCTGATCGTAAGAGTCAGGAATACTATTCCAAGCGTTGAGAATGATCATGTCTTCCTTCTCCAGGTTATTCAAAGCAGACCACTTGTGTTGTGAACTAAGATCACATTTTTTCTTCTCCAGTATTTCCAATTCAACACAAAGACATTCGAATTTAGAGCGCCAGCCATGTCTCCTTGTTTTTTAAATCCAGCAATTGTATTTCAAAGATACCAATGTCAATTTCAAAAGGAGAAAATTTCAGCTCGGTTATCGTAGCATTAAGAGGATTTTTGACAAATGCTAAAGTTGCTCTGGTGTTTTTAAATTCTTGAAATATGCTGAGAAATGCTTCCCTCATATTTAAAATTATTGTTTTAAAATGGTGTTTATCAATACAGGAATTATTTTCTTGGTGATTCTTCAGCAGGCTCAGAAAGTGAAACAATGTTCCCCTTCCAAAATTCTATGCAAAAATGGATAAATTGTTTTCAAATGTTATTACTTCTTCTAACATCGAAAAAATTAAGTTTCCTTTCCTTTGTAGTTTACAATTAAGCTGATTTAGATGAGACGCAACGTCTACCATGAAATAAAAGTTTTGAATCCACTGATCGTCTCTTAGTTCTGAATAGTGAACACCCTTCTCAAGGAGAAATGCTTTAATTTCTGGAAAAAGGGATGCGAAACATTTTAAAATGTTCCCTCTTGATAACCAACGTACCTTGTTATGAAGCAGAAGATCAGCGTACTCACTCTCCATTTCAAATAAAAATTCCTTGAATTGGCGGTGATTAAGAGCTTTAGTTACAATGGTGTTGATAATGGTAATCACTAATTTCATAACTTTACAAATTTCTTCCGGAAATATTTGCGCATAAAGTGCTTCTTGGTGAATGATACAATGGTAAACAAGTATCTCGTGATTAATTTTTTACTTTCAAAATAGCAACAACCCCTTTTCTTACACCGGTCTTACTTTTCGCTTCATCTGTTGAAATCGACACAATTTTATCAAGGGGAATATGATGTTTATCCATACACTCAATTACAGCATTGGCGATATTTTCTCCACGCCTCTGACCTTTGAGTGGCAATAATCCTAAAAGTTCTTCTTTAGGGCCTGAATGAGCCATAAATCTTACAAAAAGTGAAACTTGCATTGTATCATTTATGTCACAAGACTCATCAACTGCTATTGATAAAGCCAAAACTAATTTCAGATCTTCGATATGCTGGGTGGTTATATTCGAACACATTTTAACTGTTCTATCTTTAATGGTTTTGGCAGACAATGGTAACTCTTTATAATTCTTTTCAGAATATCTGCTTCGTTCTTAAAATCCCGAAATAGCTCTTCGGTTGCATTTATAAAACAATTTTTTATGTATTCGCCATCTGTGTATGGTTTTCCTCTCTTAGCAATCTCTTGGCTACAAACAAAACTTGCCATATTAATACTGCTGGAAGATTGCATCTAGTTATTAAAACAGAAGTTGACGACTCTTGACTCTTCTGAAGTTCTCAACTGCTTTCTTCCTTGCATCACCGGCAGGATATTTAGTGCTAAATGACGCTTCTTTCTTGTAAAGTGTCTCTCTAAATTTGACTCCTTGTTATGCGCGAATTTCTCCTTACAAATAAGACATGTCGGAAGTCCATTCAAGTTTTGAATAAACGCAAAATTCTCAGTCCATTCAACTTTAAATTCGCAGTTTTCATCTCCCGTTTTTCTTTGCCTGTTTTTGGTAGCCATGTTAATTGGGGTGCCTATAAAAATATTCCAAATATATTTTTTTCTAAAGCCACCAGTACAAAATTATTATCATTATTAAATTGATGAAAATAAAAATTAAAAAAAAAATCTTTTTAAAAAATGCAATTTTATTAATGTACGTAACTGCACTAAAAAGAAAAAAATAATTTTTTCCATCATCACAATAACAAAACTTTTAATATGGCCAAAATTGGAAAAAAACTTCCAACATTTGGACAAATGGAAGTTATCCAAAAATCGATTACAAATTTTGTGCCGGAACCACAAATATACATAGCAGGTGTAATAAAATCGTATAAAAATACCTGTAAGATGTGCAGCTAGATTAAAAAATACAACAACTTTTTAATAAGACAGGACAACGACAGACGCAGTAGATAAGACAAAACTGTTCACACTGCAACTGCTGCTGTGTGATGCCAATTTGTACCTACACTACTTTATAAAAAGCATGTATGCGCATGCCGGTAGCTTGTACATGGTTTATGTTTACATTTACGAAAATTAATAAAATTAAACGCAGTGTTCGTTTTGTATTTTTACAACAATATAAAATTTTAATTACCTATCTGTCTTTTCACTCAAACAAAAAATTATACATGTTCTGAATTTATAGAAGAATTTTAATTTATCAAAATAAGATGTAATTTTTTTCTTATCAAGTTTTTTTTTTTTAAATGAAAATATTACTACACCTTCCGTGGATATTTGTACCAGAGCCGCACTTAAGGAGCCAAAGAACCACATTCGGCTCTGGAGCCGCATTTTGCTGACCACTGCACTAGACAAAAGCATTGAAACAAGCAAAGAAACTGAACACTGATAATTTATTAAAAAATTCATTGTATATGTCTGAGTACACCATACATACCTCAATGGCTACCCTAAATTCCAAGAATTTTGCCCTAAAGTTTGTTGCTTGGTGTTTCACTAAATTAAAAAAATTCTGCCACACTGACTGTGGCGTCAGCCTTGACCTAATATCATTTCATAGTTATTCTCAATGCTTATATTATTAAAGAAGTAAATTTAGCAGTTTTTTCCATGCATTCCAAGTACAAGCAAGTGGAATAACAGGAATCTTTAATTAAACCTGAAAATTCTAAAAAGAAGAGGAAATTCATTGAAAAAGAAATTGACTTTATAAAGAGAGGGAAGATTATTCTTCAAAGGTACATTGTTGAAACATTTATAAATTAGGAGATGAAGTAGAGGCTATTGAGAATATTGATTTGTTTATTGAAATAAATAAACCTGGAAAAGATGCTAAAGAGGAAGAAACTGATGTAAATTAGCTAAGATATCTGGAAAATTTTCAAAATGAAAAGACACGTAAACATTTTGATGTTTATTGTTGCTATAAAACATAAATGTTTTAGAAGCAGTATCATAAATTATAACTGCTGTAAAATGTTCTTAGTGCTTTTTTAATGGATACATTTTATAAATTAAAGAAAAATTAATTGTAAACTTGTAAATCTATTATGACTAACTATATAATTTAATTATTTGTAAATAACTGTTCACCCTTAGAAATCATCTTTACTTGTTAAGATGATTATCCCCTTTCCTTAATCCTTAGTGTGGATGCAAGATACAACTCAGAAATATAAAAATTAACATAAAACTTTATTCTTTAGAGCTAATGAAACTTAAAATAATATAAAACAATGCATCATCTTTGATGCTTCAGCAGCGTATTGAAACTTTATGTTATATACCAGCGGTGGCCAAACTTCAGGATGATAGGAGCCGCTAGTAGATTTCATGAAAATTCAAGAGCTGCAAATGCATATTTATACCGTTTTTAAAAATAATAAGACAGTTTTTTCAATAAAAAGAAACTTTTGAAGTAAATTAATGAGAATTTTGCATTTTATATGTGATTAACATGGTTACCTACAAATGTAAATAAATCAATTTTATTTCTCCTTCCCAGTGCTTAGAAAAGTACCAATAAAATATGAATTATTATTCTATATTACTAGAGCATGCTTCTTTCAAACAGAAGAAGCAGACATTTTCTTCTGACTTCCTTTTTCCTCATCCTTTTATAATTGATGAAGCCAGGGTAACCGGTGCAACAGCACTGAACAGCAAGAACTAAGGGGTGAAAAATTTTAGAAATACTGGGGGAGCGAAAAGGCGTAGCATTGTCTCTGTCCTAGTGCGATATTTGTGTCAACTTAGAAGTTTGTCAAGTAACATACGAAAAAATATCACAGGTATCAGTATGCTGCATTTTGAAAGAAGCTTTGTAGAAATTTTTGTATCTAGTTGATCCTTCATTGCTTAATGCAACATTATTGAAATGAAGATTTGATGATGAAGCTGACAGACTTCTATCTCGAATGACAGCATTTGACAAAACAGGAATTGAAAACTTTTATGAGAATTGAAATCGTTTTCAAACCAGTGGTTCTTCCCAACAGTCTGGAAATTTTAGCATGCTCAATCATTGATGAAATAAAGTATTATCTCTCCTTAGAATTACCAATGAATTATTACAGAAGGTAGAATTTCATGAGAAAAATGTGTTAACTGCAGCATATTAGTGTGAGGTGGAAGAAATGTGAAGAAATTGCATAAAAATTATTTGACTTGCTCAGGGATGCGAAATTAATTTTGAAGGACACCTGCACAAGAGAAAATTGGACAAGTTTCCTAACCAAATAAGAATCAAATAAGATTTATCCCAAATTGAAAAAGCCATATGTGGGCAGCAATTTTCTCCTTGGAAAGAGGTTTCTTCAGTTACCCAAGCCATTCAAGGATTGAACAAGTGCAGTATTCTATAAAGAATACTAAATCTTCCAACAAATTGGATAACAACTGTTGTGAAGCAAGGGGATCACACAGAAGGAATGTAAGCAGAATCTGTGTGAAATAAAATTGAACTCTGAGGGGAAAAAATAGAGAGGATTACTTTTTAAATTACCTTGTATCTAAATTTTGTGCTATTCCAATGGCCATAATCTGCTTAAAACTAACATAGCCTTAACATTAATGCAGTTTTTTTACAAATTTGTTTGTTACTCTCACAAGAAGTTTGCGGCAGACAATTCGATCAATTGAAATCAATTAAATTGTTGCATACATAGTGTAGTAAATTAAATTAGCAATTAATAAAGAAGTCTGTCATTGCATGATTTTTATTCCAAAATGCCATTATATTTCAGAAACTAAACTGCTATTTATTGCAAGCAAGTCACATTTCAGAGCAAAGGGCAGCAAATCACTTGCGAGCTGCAGTTAGGGTGTCAGAGAGCAGCAGTTTGGCCATGCCTGTTATATATTATATATTAACTGGGTTACAACTCCAGCAAATCTACATGAAACTACAACACTAACTGTGTCAGACAAAGTTCAGAAACACGTCTGAACCCTGATCTTGATGCATTAATTAGATATTAATTTTTTTATATTTCTTTTTAATATTTGATAATCAAATGATTTTATTTGTAAATTTTAATTCATTCATATTTAATAAGCATTTTTTTCCATATGTTGTTGCAGGTGAGGAAAATGATACCTGTTCAGAAGCATTTAATGTAAGTTCATAATGCTGTTGTTATTTATTCATTATAAAATAAAGAACATGAGGTTATTTGATAGATATAAAATTAATTCCTTGAAACAGTCAATCTGTAAAAAATATATAATTTTTGGTTTCTTTATTCATATAAATAAAAATATATAATTCTATTTATATTTGATTAGTTTCAAAATTACGCTATGTTGTTTAAAATTATAGTTGCCTCAAACAAGCTTGTCAACAAGATAATGAGATTAACAAAACAGGAAAAAATTTGTTTTGATAGTTATTCTCAAAACTGGTTGCACTGTACAATTGTGATGATATAGTTTCTATAACCATCTTTAGTTTATATGATATTAAATGAAATAAATACGCTAATAACATTAACCAAAGGAACAAAATAAATTATTGTTTCTTCAATTTATTAATGTACTGCATATTCATGTTCCTATTGATAATACCTTTTTTAATTGATTTATCCCATACTTCATAATTTTATTTAAAAAAAAGTTAAAATGTGTTTGAGAATTTTGCCTATATAATTTCCGGCAGCTTTTTCAGGGATGTGTGGTGCTAATTAATTTTTACTGCACTTCCAAAAGTCTTGAGATATCTCAAACACGTACTTTCCTCATATATATTATGTTTTGTCTCAGGACAGTGAGCAAAATGTTTTTTTGCATGAACTTATTCATATTTGACAAATTATTAGAACATTCATGAAGTTCAGATATACAAAGGGCACCCATAAAGTAACTGCAGAATTTCTTATAACTAAGAAAAAGATGACTAACCTTCACATAAATTTATCTCCTTCAAACTAATCGTCAGAAGAGTCTATCAAAACAATGAGTATAGGCACTGGAATTAAATTATTCACAAAATAAGCATAACATTTGATTTAATATCCAAGACGATTTCAAATCTCTGTTCTTTAATAACCATCTTAAGCTTTGGAAAAAGAAAAAATCTGTTACTGATAAGTCAGGAGAATACTGTTAGTGGTTTTTCACTGCATTTGAAAGCTAGCAAGATACTGTTGTACAGAAGGAACTATATTGGGTCTCGCATTATCATGTAAAAGAAACCATCACACAGAATCGGGAAGTACCTTTGTAACTTGCCTTATCCTGTTTCTTAATCGGAAAGCACCTTCTTGTAAAAGTACTAATTAGCTGATTGCTTTTCAGTAACAAATTCATGGTGAATATGTTGTAGTGTATTTTGCAGTTTTTATCAAAGTAACAGATGAACTTCTTAGTAAATCATAAACTTTATTCTCAATGCATGAAGGTAGATAATTTAATTACAATTTCTATCTGTTACAGTTTCACACTCGGCTTATTATTACAGTTTCTTCCTCTATGAATTTTTCATACATCTACTACTGGTAAAACTCTTAAAATAAAAATTTTTAACATTTCTATCATTGCTCAGCAACTGTAATGAATCTATTACTTGTTGATAGCTATAAATCACAGTAAAATAATACCACACATATATTAGAAACAACGCACTTTACATTCAATATATTTATTTCCCTAGCGACACTCTGGCGCTAAGTTCCTTTCTTACAGAGTCACATCTGAATCGCAACTCGGAATGCACAAATATGTATAACATTTTAAGAAGCTGCATGTTCTATTCAAACTGCAATAAATCTAAAAGGAGATAAAAAAAAATATAAAAAAAACAGTTTCTCACAGACGGTTCAGCGCTGCTTCTAGTGCGCATGTGCTATTCGTCAACATTCTCCTCTGTCGGAGACAGGCTGACGCTAATATTTCTCAGCTCATACAAAACGCTCCCGGCATTTAAATTAACAATTTCAAAACTATTATTACAAAGAATATTGATATAAAGGCGCAACAATAATATATTTAACAAGATCAAATCATACTGAAGAATATATATGGTGTTTGTAATAGAGATAAAACAATCATTCTACTGGAAGTATACATATATCTCGAACATTTCATTTTAACAAATTTTGATTAGGCAATCTTACAGTTACTTCTCTTACTTTGTTATCCCTACCGTGAAAAACCTCAGCTATTCTCTCCACTAACCACTTGGTTGAAGGCAAATTTTCTTTTATTAGTACAAGAGTTCCCAACTGAACGTCTTCCTTTAAAAATTTCCACTTGTGACGTTCTTGTAGATTATTAAGATAATCATGCTTCCATAATTTCCAAATTTTCTGTGTATACTTAATGATTCTTTGCCATTTAGAAAGTCTGTTTTCATTTATGTTGGATAAATCTTGCTCAGCAAGAGTTGTGATAGGTTTGTCAACGAAAAAGTTACCTGGGGTGAAAGTTTCAAAATTGCTGTAATCAACTGAAATCGGAGTAAGCGGTTTTGAGTTCAATACTCCTTCAATTTCTGTTAAAACAGTTAAGAATTCTTCTAAAGTTAAACACTGATTGCCAATAGCTCTCTTCAAATGACTCTTAAAGGATTTGACCTCGGCCTCCCAAATTCTGCCAAAATTTGGTGACTTGGGAGGAATGAAAATCCACTCTTTACCTTCAGTAGTATAAAATTTTGCTAAATTATCATCTGGACACTCAATCAATTTTTGATATTTTTTTAGTTCTAAATTAGTACCAATAAAGGTTTTAGAATTATCACTCATTATTCTGATACATTTTCCCCTTCTACAGAAGAAATGTTTTAAGCTTGCAATAAAAGATTGGCTAGTTTGGTCTGTCACAAAGTGTATGGCTTTTGCACTCATATATACATATACTACGACATAGATTTTGTTCAAAACTCCCTTACATTGATTCTTAAACGTTATAGTAAATGGGGCGCAGAAATCAACACCAGTTATGTTAAATGGGTATGATGGTGTGACACGCTCTTTGGGCAACTCAGCCATTATTTGTTGAACTGTTATGGGTTTGTTCTTAAAACATGTCACACATCTGTAGACGATCTTTCTACAATTGTTTCTGCCATTAAGTGGCCAGAATCTTCGTCATACCTGATGTAATAGAGATTGTGATCCTAAATGAAAGTACTTCAAATGAAAATGGTCTAAATTAATAGTAGTTAAACAATGTTTACTAGGTAAAACAATAGGGTGTTTACTATTGGCGGGTAGGTTCGAATAGGACAATCGTCCGCTCACTCTAATGAGTCCCATGTTATCGAGAAACACATTCAGCGATGCTAATTTACTTTTGGGATTTACACACTTACCTCTTTTTAATTGATTTATTTCTTCTCGAAACTCATTTTTTTGGGCCTCTAATAAAATATACACCTCAGCATCCTTTATCTCTTCTAAAGTAAGTACTCCATACCTCCTTACCTTGGAGTTCTTAAGATTATGGATAAATTTGAAAATGAAACTTACAAGACAAAGAAGTTTAGTATAATTAGCAGACAAATTAAGAATATCATTAAAAAGGTTTGGTTCATTACATGCAATTGAAATTAAGTTCGAATCGTTAAGCAGTTCATTGTCCTTTTTAAGTTCATTTGGACACACTTCTTCAGCAACCTCAATTGTTAAGTCCTGATGAGGAATCTCTGGATGTGTTACGAAGTCACAACATGACCACCATTTGGAACAGTTCAAAAGAAAGTCAATTTCAACACCACGCGTCAGAAGATCTGCTGGGTTCTCTTTTGTTGGACAATAGAACCATTCTGCCAGCTTTGTTAACTTCCTAATCTCGTTAACTCTGTTGGCAATGAAAGATTTCCATTTGGTACTGGTACCTTTAATCCAGCACAGCACTATTTTGGCATCAGTCCAATAAAATATTCTCGAGAATTTCTTTTGATTGAGCAATTTTTTCACTTCAGAACCTAAACGTGCTGCTAGTAATGCACCAAGTAATTCAAGACGAGGTAAAGTAATTCTGTTCACAGGTGCAACACGTCATTTTGATGCAACAAAACTCACAGAAATTTCTTCTCGCTTACGCAGTTTTACGTAGACAACAGTAACGTATGCCCTCTGACTGGCATCTGAGAAGCAATGAATCTCTATGGAATCGGCTTCGGGATTCAAAATGAATCTTGAAACTGCAATTTTACTTAGATGATGACACTCACAACACCACTTTGCTCACTCTTGAGAGATATCTGTTGGTAATTCATCATCTCATGTCAATTTCCAGACCCAAAGTTCTTGTAGCAAGAATTTCAGTCTAACAGTAAATGGAGTTATTAACCCAAAAGGATAAAAAATCTTCCCTGCAGTTTTCAAGATGAATCTCTTCGTATTAGGCTTATTTCTAAGAAGTTCCATCAAACTGTCTGTATTTATGCTTAGACTGTCTTCATTAGTATCCCAGAACATTCCCAAGATCTTAAGTGTCTCGTTTGAGTCATTGACTTTATGTGGATGGATTTCAAACTCTTCTTCCCATTTTTTCATCAGCTTAGGATCATTGGATACCCATTTACACAAGTTCATATTTGCTGCACTCATAATTTGTTTAGCTTTACGCGATAATCTTAGAGCCTCCTCTACACTGTCCTGGCCAGTAATAAAATCATCAACATAAACACAGGAATTCAATATTTCAAATACATCTGGCTGCTCATCTCGATATTTTTGAATGTGTTCTTTAATTGTTGCAGCCAACAAGAATGGACTTGACTTAATCCCAAAATTTATGCACTTGAATCTATATGTCGCTAGTTTCAGATCATTTAATTGTGTGTTTTCCACAAACAGGAATCGTACTGCATCTTGATCCTTTTCTGCCAGAGCAATCTGCAAAAATGCTTTTTCTACATCCGCTGAAATTGCAATTTTATTTAATCGGAAGTTAATTAACAGATGGAATATGTGAGGATTCAAATTTGTCCCTGTCCGTAGACAATCATTCAGTGATAACTGCCCGAACTCATGTGAGCTGCCATCAAACACTATTCTAGTTTTCGTTGAAGCACTGGTTTCTCTAAATACCGGTTGATATGGTAGGTAAAAGACTGGTTTATCAACAGGTATATTTTTATCTGACACATTCTTAATAATACTTTGCTTGAGATACTCATATAATATTTCACTATATGTAGAAAACAGTGTTTTGTCATAATTCATTCGCTTTACAAGAGATTTTAATCTATTTTCTGCTACACGATAATTATCAGCTAATTCACTCCAGTCCCAAGGTAAAGTAACCTCGTAATGACCAGCTTTAAAACAAACTGTCTTATTAAATATTTCCAATGCTTTGTCTTCCTCATGACAGTAAGAATCAACTCGTTCTGATCTGAACTGTCTGCTCCTTCTACTGTGGTACCAACGGAATTACTTTCATTTTGATAACATAAGAGAAAGCTATGTTTTTTCTTACACTTTTTGCACAATTAATTGGAAGAGCAATTTCTCACACTGTGCAAATTAAAACAAGAAAAACATAAATTATGTTTTTTCACAAATTCTACTCTTTTTTTTACACTTAATTTCTGAAATTTAGGACAGTTAAAAAGCTTGTGATTACTCAAATTACATAACCTACACGAATTCTGTGCATGTTTTTCATTTGCATTAGAAACGACAGCTTTAACTCTGTGTGTAATTTTTTTTTATATTAGTCACACTCTTTGAAGCATTGAGAGTTCTTGCATGATCTTTAAGAAATTCTATAAGATCATTTAAAGTAGGCAAATTCTCTTTCTCTAATTTTCTTTCCCACCATATTTTGGTGTTAGGATCTAATTTTTGCCCTAAAATGTATGCAAATACATAAGAAAACCCTTTAACATTCTGATGATCTCACGCATTCATTTGTAATGTCAATCAAGTTTAATATCGCTGACGCTGACTCATTTTGCATAGGATTCATATTCATAAATCGTTTCAGATGAGCATACACTTGTTCGCGGTGATTAGAGAACCTTTCTTCTAGTAATGAAAAGGCTAATTTATAATTAGACTCAACTATGGATATTGACTGTACAATACGATAAGCATCTCCTCTTAGCGCAGATTTTAAGTACTGTAATTTGACCACATCTGTTAACCCGTCAGCACCCGCAACGGGACATTTCCCACCCCACTCCTATATTTTTACTAAGAATGAAGAAATGCCGTGCATGACTGTTCTGGTATTTCCGTTACCTTTCAGGGTTGAGTTCATAAAGGCGTGGTTGAAAGGAATTTTTCCCACGATGTCTGAATGGCTAAGATTATTTACAAATAAAGAGCTGTGGGACGGTAGCAACCACGCACGGTGTGGAATGTTCTACTTGTATTCACTACTTCAGTCGAAATGAGTGCGTACGAACATGAACAAGAGAGACTGCGGGCTCTGCTTGCGAGTGTTGAAACAGATAGTGAAATAGAAGATTCTGAATCAGAGCATGATAATATATTAGAAAGTGGTGACCACAATACAGATTCTGAACAAGAACATGATATAAATGATTTATGTGTCAGGTCTTCTGTCTCATCCGAAAATTTCTATGTAGGAAAAGATGGAACAAAATGGTCTAAAGTACAGTGAAACCTCGTTACAACAATATTTTAGGGACCAAATAAATATATTGTTGTAGAGAGGCATATTGTTATATAGAGGGCCCACATATTTTGAGCATTTAATAAGAGTTTTTTTTTTATTATTATTAGTTTAAGGTTCATAACATACTACTTTTAAGTCTATATTTAGAAGAAATTAATTTGTAAAATACTAATAATAGTGGTTTAAATACTAAAAAAATAAATAAATAAGATAAATTCAGAAAATAAGCACAGAAATATTCACATACCTGAAAACACTTTTTATTGAAAATAATCCAATATTTTTGTTTGTTTATTCATTTTTTTAACTGTTAAGTTCACCAATACTGTATGCATTGAGTCTAGTGCACGAAAATGTTCTTCATTTGTCGACGGAAGGCTTGAAAAAAATGTCCGTAGAGAATTCACAGATTGAAGAGCTTCCTGGGATGACAATAAGGACTGCGATGGACCTGTATCATCATCATCATCAATATCATCTTCATCTTCATCATTGTTTCCTATCTCATCAGTAATTTCAGAGAGAATATCTTCATCAGTAACTCCTGCGAAAACCATAAGATCATCATCTGCTGTTAAATAGTCTTCTATACTAATTCCAAACTTTTTACCACTTGTTTCCTCAAGTTGGGATACGGATTTTTTGATGTGCAAAACACATTCTTGATCATCTGAGAGATCATTGTCTATGGAATTTTCATCATTATCAGATTTCTTATCTTCCATAACACAAAGACCGGCCTTTTTCCAGCAATTCCATATGGTTTTTTCTGTTACTTCCAACCAACTTCCAGCAATGCTTCCTTGACATTTACAGCTTTGAAAGGGTCTTCTATTTTATTTTCAAAGTTTACAAGTATGGAGTCCACCAACCGTTTTCTGTAATATCCTTTGAAGCACTTAATTATGCCCATATCAAGAGGTTGTAAAATTGAAGTGCAATTGGCAGGGGAAAAAGCAATTTCGATATTTTGTAGCTTTGGAAATGACATGTGAGCACCGCAGTTATCTATCAACAAAATGATTTTTTTCTTTCTCTTCTTCATTTCATTGTCTAACTTCTGTAACCATTCGGAAAAAAATTTAGATGTCATCCAAGCCTTCTTATTTGCTTTATACTCCACGGGAAGACTTTTCATGTTCTTAAAGCACCTTGGCTTCAATGATTTACCAATGACGAGAGGTTGTATTCTATGCGTTCCTGTGCTATTTGTACACAAAAGAACAGTCAGTCTCTGCTTTGTTTTCTTCCCTCCATAACACTTTTCACCCTTGAATGCCAATGTTCGATCGGGTAGGAGTTGGAAAAACAGCCCAGCTTCATCTGCATTATTAAATGTCTTCTGGAGCATACTTTTCTAAGATTTCTTTCATCTTGTTTTGCCGCCATTCATTTGCATCGTTTATCGGGGCTGACTTTTTCTCTTGGTGAACTTCTTGGAAAGTTATTCCATGATGATCTCGAAAACGCATTAACCAACCATTGCTAGCTTTGAAAGTTTCGTTCCCTAGCATTGCTGCAAATTTCCGTGCTTTTGCACATAATAAAGGTCCATTTATTGGGACATTTGTTGCTCTCATCTCTTGAAACCATTTTAAAACAGCAGCATCAATGTTTTCATTTGTCGCAACTTTCAGTCATTTTCGCTCTGGGTTAATTTCATTTGAAGTTACAGCATCTTCGATTTGCTTTCTCTTCTTTAGGAACGTTGCAACTGTAGATTGCGATAATCCATGTTTCTTAGCCGCATCAATCTGCTTCATTCCCTCATCAATATCATTGATAACGTTCAGTTTATCTCGAAAAGATAGTTGCTTTCGCCCTGCCATCTTAGGGAACAATATCGCGTGAAAGAAAGAAAAGTTTAAACCAAATGTTTCGCGTAGAACTCAAAATCGTTAAAGACTATAAAACAACCTTTGAACTCACTTTTCAGTACGTCACTTAACAACACCCTGCGTCCATCTCCCCCTATTCCTCTAACAAAGGGCACTTGTTCTGTGACAAGGTGACCAGACAGGTCTAGATGTCCTTAAACCTTATCAGAATTCCAAAGCTTACTGGGAAATGAGACTAGGCATACATTTACACTTCACCCCCTCACCCACTCCAATTCCCAAAAGGGTGGTCTTCATCTGTTTTGAAATCTGAACAATAGCTATTTATTCAGGGATAAGTTGAATATCCACAATGAGTCTTAATAGACGGAAAAAATAACAAAAGAAAATGAAAAAAAAAAAAAAGCATTTGAAAATCAAAATATTATTATAAAGGGAGAAAATAATACTGAAATTTAGATTGAAAAAATCGTTTTACAGAGGTTTATTGTTCTAGAGAATATAGCAATATTGAGGGGAGATTAACATTAGTTTATATGCAAAATCACCGGGACCACAAAACATTATTGTAGTAGAGGGAGTTATTGTTGTATCGGGTATCGTTGTAGCGAGAGTTTACTGTAT
>KK113376.1:0-10403 GCA_000611955.2 Stegodyphus mimosarum
GACTCGTCAGTAAAGACAATTTCATTCCATTCTGCCATCCACATCCTTCTTTCATCGCACCGTGGGCGGCGGAGACGTCAGTGGTTCTTCATCAAGGGTAGACGAAGCAATGGACGTCTTGGGGACAGACCACTTTGACCACGGCGTCCAATGGTACGCGCTGACACTGGATGATGAGTTATAGACAATGTGCTATGCTATGGTTCGTGATGTGACCGAGCGCTCCGTCACTGTCATGCGCACAATGTTCCTGTCATCACGTGAAGTGGTGCACTGAGGTGGATGCGATCGAACACGTCGGTCTGTCGTACCCTCCTGCATCCAACGGCCACATATCCGCGTTACAGTTGTTAGGTTTCCTCCAACACGACTACCGATTTATCTGAAAGATAATCCACACTCTCGGTAGGCCACTATCCTTCGTCTGTCGAACCCGGTTAGGTTAGGTTATTCAATTATGGCAAAGCACACGAGCGCTATCTGCCTAAAGGGAGGGATGCCTTCGTGGAGGACTTTCTAAGGGAAACTGGCTCGTATACACGTTACACATGGGGAAAACCACGAAAACGCCCATGCAGCCAGCCCGTTCGCGGGATTCGAACCTCAGACCGAACTACCAGTGTTCAGCGTCTGTACCGCTCGGCCGCTGGTGGGCCTGTCGAACTCGGATACTTGATCAAACGATGATCGCTGTTTACTACGAGGCATAATTGATGGTTTTTGAAAAAACGACAAGAAAAACACAATTGCCGAACTTGAAATCGTCGAAAACTCCAAGCCTTAAATAGCGCTTTGAAGTGGCGCCACAGAAGCGCGTGATGTGCGTCTGCGCTGAAATTCTAATCATTTGCATATCTCACCTCCGCTAATGCATGTTGTAAATTTCATGTTATTTGCGTGCTTCCTTCAGGGTGTTGCATTTACGGTGACCAGCAGTGTATTTTGAAACTTGGTATATACATTTATATGACCATTGGGGGGGGGGGGAGAAATTTGCAATAAATTTAATAGTTCAAATATCGATCGACAAATGGCACTTTTCATGCATTGCAGAAGGGACGCAATACGAATTTGGAGCTTTTAAAAAAGCCAGTATTCAATGCCGTAAAATCATTCTTCCCCTTGCTCTTAGAGTAGAAAGCTTTAGCTTGCTATGGTGATCAAGCGTGTTATGAGAGCAGCAGTAATTTTCAACTGCACTGCGAGAATATCGATCTTGGAAGGCTTACGAAAAGAGCCTATATGGAGGTAGGGTTTCAAGAGTCGTAGGAGTTGGGTATATTGCGAGAAAGAGGACGGAAACGATTTCAAATGAAACTGTGGAAGAATCGCTCTTGCCGTGGTCGAAAGAGCGTTCTGTTCCCAGTATTTTCCGAGAAATGTTCGAGCAGTATCACGTGACTTGCTTCTCCCTTGGTCGACAGTACGCAAGTTTCTGCGATCCAATATTAAGTGGTATCCATACAAGATCCCAACAATGTATGGTCTTTGAACATTTTGTAGTCGGACGTGGCGCATTTTATTCTAGTTGGAGCATTTAATGCTCAGAATTGTCGCATATGGGGCACTGCAAGTCGTAATGTTGTGCACTCTGCATCTGATTTGCATTACTGTATGGTGTGGGTTTACTGCTGATTTCATTCTTGGTCCCTTTTTCTTTGAGGAAAACACTCCCCAAGGCCTTCAAAGGTGTTCCACCATGAGTGCCCATTACTGTGAACTTCTTCATGTTTCGAGACTACTGTCTGGTGCATCACCTTTCATTTGCCGGACCAATGAACGCACTGCTTCGAGCCCAGTTTGGAAATGATCAGGTAATTTCTAGAATTTTTCCGGCTGCCTGGCCTCCTCGTTCTCCAGACTTGAATCCCTGTGACTTCTTGTTGTGGGGATTCCTGAAAGAGCTTGTCTATGGAAGAGCCATACGGTCTATGCCTGAATTGAAAGCAAAGATAACACGCCATGTTGCTGCAATTGATCGAGAAACCCTTTGCACTATTGTTGAACACGCTTTGAAAGTGTGATTATCGCAAATGGAATGCTGTGATTAAATAAAATTTTGTGTTTCTGATAACTATATAATACATTATTGTGCGTAATTGGTATATATTATAAACACGCATTATATATATATATATATATATGCAGTATATGCATCAGTGCAAATTAATTATATACTTTTCTACTTATTGAATGTAACTATTGAAAGTAATAATACCATAACTCTTACACAGTCAGAGCTTTATATACATCACAAAATGAAACATATCTAATGATTTGCAATTTTAAAATGAAAAGCATTAAAAATGTGCTTTTTGATAAACGGCAAACGACATTTGAGGGAATATAAATAACAATAAACCTACTCAAAAGTTTGGCTCACCTGCGGCCGAGCGGTAAAGTCGCTGAACACTGGTGCTTCGGTCCGGCGCTCGAATCTCAGCGAACGAGCCAGCCCAACACCTGTTATGTAGTTACAAGGCCTGAGCAGGAGAATATGATGTCACACCAGAAGACAGGTTGCTCGTATGTCTGCTCCTTATTCAATCCTTGCTTTGCTCGTATGCTAATTTAGCTGCTGCTTTTCTTCTTTTTGTTTCACTTGCTGTTTACGATTTATAATTTGTAATAAAATTCACAGTGGAATTCTTAAATCTTACGTATTATTCCAGGAAGACAGAAAAATTTCTTTAATTTTCATTGTATTGAAAAGTATAGCAAGGGACAGTTATAAACAAATACGAATTCGAATTTTCTCTTTTTACTGATTATTATTACCAGGTGATTAATAAAACTTGATCTGTAATTTTCTGTTAGAATGTAGTTGAAAGAATTTATCTTAAATTATATTGATTAAATAGATGAAATTTTTTCGTTGAAGAGACGTTATGAGATATAGCATGTACGTTTTGCTATTGTTCTAGTTTAACCATTTCATTACAAACTTAATACTGTAATTTAAAAAGCACTGAATTTTTTTTTCTGGCAAGGAAATAAAAAGCGAAGGAAAAAAAAATATGCTGTTTTTAAGTGAAAACTGATACACCGTTACACTTTATAAAAGTATAATAAATATTAGTTTGCTACGAAGGTTAAATTTTTGTGCCAAATTAAACAAGTAACTGAATGCAAATAAATGTAATAAACCATAAACAAATTTTCGTCACTAGCTACGAAATATTACTCAACTATTTTTTTAAATAACTGTTCGCGTCAAATAAAATATTTACTAAAATTTATCAAATGTTCATAAGATATTAGAAATAATTTTTTAGCGAAATATTTGGACAAACGCCAAAATGTTTTTTTAATAATATCTTCAGCATAATGCCTTGATAATATATATCTAAATGATCGAATATTTCTGAAAAAGTTAACTAGTGTTTGAACTAATTAATAGTGGTTGAAAAAATTAAGTAGCGCTGATTTTATGCTTTTAAATGAATGATTCATATTTAGATCAACGTAGTTTTCGAACTACATTGTAATAGTAACTGACAATGTAATTCAAAAAGCTGGTTGAATAACAATTGAAAACTGTTACTGATTCATATCTTCTATCACATTCAGTAACAGTTTTCAGTTGTTTGATTATAATTTAATTTTCGTATTTACGTAGCTAGCAAATGTATTGAGTTCTTTTAAAGATTAACTTTTTTAAAATTAAAATGGATAGGGAACTCAAAATACGTCTGAATCGAAGAGAGGGATTAACGGGTTTCGAGAAGTAAAATCTTGAAAATCCGTGAATTTTTAGGTGTTATGCGGACACAAACGCTTATATGAATATATAAAAATAATGCAGGATCTTAATTAAAATTTTTGCCGTAAATTTCGCTGAATATAAAGCTTGTTGAAAAACATGGAGTATTACTTTCATGTCAAATAGCCAAGCCTCTTGTAATTCATTGAAATTCTAAGCTTAATCAACACAGAAAGAAAGATTTATTTGCAAAAATGAGACAATAAATAAAATCTTTATGCAATTTAGAACGTCTTTTATGTCTTATGCTAATAACCAACGGTTAATTTTTTTCGTTTTGTAAGTACGAATCTTTTGTAGTGCGAGTTTCAATTTGTTTAGTTTTGCAGTTGAAGTAACAGTTTCATTAATTCCTAGAAGAATTCTTTTAAACTATAGGAAGAATTCCTTTAAACAACTTCAGTTAAAAATACAAATTTAGAATAGATATACTTACTGTTTATCGTATTTACTGTTCAAGACTTTTTTCATTGATTGAATTTTAAAATGTTATTATTTGGTTTTATGTTTTCGAGATAAAATTCTTTTATCGCTATTTACTGTTCCTTCGTCCTAATTTCTTGTAGTATCATGCGTTAATATCAGTAATTTCCCCGCTAACTGTTGATTCAATAATTTTTGTGGCATATTTATCAATTATTATTATTTAAATTATGCACCTAATTAGTTAAAATGAATTTATTATTATTTAGCGGTTATTTTTATACTTTTAAAACTACTCTCGAACTACTTGAGAAGTAAGAGTCTCGAATTCCAGAACAAAACATTCATGCATAGTGTTTATAATTTTTGTTGTTCATAATTTTTTATAAATTTTTCAAAAAGTTTCGGAAATTTTAATTTAAAATCAGACTCTGAATGCAAGACAGAGTCCGAGTTTAAAACGTGAGAGCGTAGTAAAAGCAGGCAGATTGTATACTCATAACTGTTGTATTGATTAGAGCTTATAGGAGACACTTTCCGCTGCTTCCCGTCGGTCTTCTATTCGTTACATCAGTGAGCAGTCAACAGCCTTATGCTCAAGCCTTATTCCTAGAGACGGTGTTGGCTGGCCGCATGGGCGTTTTCGTGGTTTTTCTGGTGCGTAACGTCTATACCTGTCAATTTTCCTTAGAAAATCCCCCAGAAGACATACCTCTCCTTAGGAAGATAGCTTTCGAGTGATTTGCCATTATTAAAATAAACCAAACTCCAAAATTTATGGCACAAACTTTTCAAGCATATTAATAATTTTTCTTGCTTTTAACGAAGAAAAATCATCAATAATTTTTTCAAAATCTATTTGATTACCTAATTTGTGTCACGTAAAGAGAATGGCCCTGTTTGAAAGTTTTTCTTGACTAAGTAAAGATTTTATGTAATTCTTTATTACTTTAAAAGTTTGATAAAGCTTTTTCTCCATTAGCAACCGTTACTAGGAACTTGAAAAAATTCTTAATTCTGCTTCCAAATTCGGAGTGAACTAAATTATAATCATGAACTATGTTTAAGAAGTCTAAGCTTGTATCTAGTTTAGTGTCAGGAATAATTGAAATAGCATAGTTTTTAAAACTATGTATTTCGGACTGAATTTCTTCAGTATTCATAAACATTCGAATATTTCAAAGCTAAGTTATACGCTGCTGCCTTTAAATTACTTAAATCAAATAACATTTATTATTCACCAGTTAGAAACTGAAAATCGGAAGGTATTTAATTCTGCATATCGCCATTTCAATTACAAGATAAAAATTTGTAACGTTTCTTTAATTTCGATTATAAAAATATATTTTTCTGAAGAACTACAGTTTGTGGCAATTGATTCTTCACAATTTAATTTATTAACCTTTCGTGTTCATTTCTGTTTAAATCCTGATGATACATTCATCTCTAAAGTTGAAGTTTTACTCAAGAAAATTGAGTAATATTTTCTCTTATTTCCTGTAATGAAAGACATGTTCCTTCTGTTAAGCGTGCGGCTTTATAGACAGTTATAGTTTTTTGATCGCAGGGCTTTGTTTACTTTTTCGATTTCTCATTATTAAAGTCCATGTAATACATAAACATAAAAATTTAAAATTGATTTGTCCCAGAATGCTGTTATTTTTAGACCATTGTAAAAATTTGTCATTTAATGGCATATCTTTTAATATTCATTGTACTTCGGTTATCTGTGTATCTAATTTTTAACAGCATTTTCTTTTGATGCCCTGTGTATATCCATGTGCCCTTTTAATGTTGTTTCCAAAACAGACCCCATCTACTCGTTGAAAACCCCCCTCCTCTCAAAAAAGTTATAAATCCTCTGTGCAGTTCTAAAAAACATTGATAAGCTTGAATTTGTAGAAGTGGCATTTTTGCATATTAAATTTAAACTATAAGCCGAACAAGGAATGTATGCAGCTTCACAATTTTTTTGACAAACAATAACTTACACACTTTTGTACAATCCAGCCGTACTCGTCCCATTATCATATCTTTAACATCGAACATTTTGAATATTGACGCCATCATCTCCCAACTTATAGATGACTTCCATTTGCTAAATCACTATCAGTTTTCTTTTTGTTTCTATAAAATCTATAAAGCTTTTTTCAATAAATATGGATTCGTCTTTTACGTACATTTGTCTAATAATCTGACACAGTCTTTCATGATGCACATCATCTGGTGTGTAATAAAATATCAAAGAAAAATATTTCGCTTTTTTGATCTTAGAACGAATTTCAAATCCAACTTGATTACTTAAGAGTAAAATAAATTCATTTTCTACTCTGTTAGACACACAAAATGGACTCTTTTCAGTAATTAGGTGTACGATAGGCAATATTTCTACACAATGACATGTAGAGACATTAGGTTATTTCGGAAGCAGGAGTGATGAAAAATGAGCAGCACCTTCGCCGGGAATCGAACCACGGACCTCTCGGTTACGTGTCGAGTGTGCTGACCACTATATCACGAAAGCATGCGAAGAAGGCGGGAGAAGTACCTTATATGCCACCTTTTAAAGGGCGATTGGGGATTAGGGGACCCAATCGCCAAATCCTTGTGGTGGAGAATTATCATCCACCACCTTTTTTTGTTCGGTCGCCAGTGGAGAGTTATTAGGTATTTTTTGAAGTAGGAATAGTAAAAAATGAGCAACGCCTTCACCGGGAATCGAACCATGGACCTTCATATTCAAATCATTTGGTTTTTCTAAAATTATCCGAATATACAGAGTTATTCAAAAAGAAAGAGCAGATTTCAAACATTTGTTTCTTCCAAACTACAAAGGATAGAAACATGATTCTAGCGTTAATGGATAGAGAAACGTTTACAATTATGGTATGCATTCAATATGAGCACCATGTGCTACACGACAAATATCAAAACGGTGGCTCATTTCTTGCCACACACGAATCAGCTGGTCTTTGGTTATCGAATTTCAAGTTCTTTGCTTGCTCGCGATGTGGATTTCTTTGGGCTCCTTTCGTAAAGTTTACGAATACCCTCGACATTCTCGTTCGATGTGCGTGGACGTCCCGTGCTTTTCCCTTTGCAGATGCAACCATCTTCTACGAAATTTCGTTGCCACTCGTAAATTTGCTTATGACGCGGTGGTTGTTTATTAAAATGCTCGCTGAACTGCAACAATGGACTCTAGTTTTGCCAATTGTGGAACACAAAAAGACTTCTGCTGTGGTGTCGCCGCCATTTCACTACAAACTACCAACCGACAAATAATACCAGAACAATCAACAGCGCCAATGCGGCCATGATTGGAACTTTGACCCGTACTAATAATAAATTGTACACTTTTTTCTGTCCATTAACGTTAGAATCAAGTTTCCATCTTTTGTAGTTTGGAAGAAATAAATGTTTGAAAATCTGCTCTTTCTTTTTGAATAACCCTGTATTTCCATCGTTGACTGAAATTCTCTTAGGTGTAATGAATTTTACAGTTTCTTCATCTCCCTTTCCCCCGTCACTTTTAAGGCAGTTCCAAAAATATCTCCTTCAGTATGTTCAGTAAAACTTGGGACTTTCATTTCAAGCATTTAAAGAGGTACTTCTGATTGCGAAAATTCTTCTTAGCAACTACTAAGTAATAGGTTCTATGCTTCTATTCTTTTCACTAATGATCGTGTTCAGAAGTGGCCGAGGGGTAATATAGGCAGCTTGTTCTAGGACAGTTAATGCTGAAAGGATTGGCTGTTTATAGACTTACGTAACTTGAAAATTAGATTGTTCCATCGCATATAGCATCGAGAGCGTCATTATAATCGATTAATTTAAATCTAATTTATAAAAATGTTATTGTTCGTTTTTCGAAGTACGGAATAAATTCATTCAAACGTACGAAGTAGGCGAAACACGATCAGTCCCACATTATTGCAAAATTTTAGGGAGAGAGCTAATTTTCTTTGAAAAGTCGGCTATCTTCTTGGAAATTGGCAGTAACTTTCTTACATTTCTTGTACAGCACCTTCTTCTTTATTTTTATGTATGTACTATTTTTTATTTTATTTATTTATTTTTAAAGTATGTTTTTGATGAATACCCATGCAAATTTTAAACTTCTTCGACGTTTTTTAGTAGTTCATTAATATTTTATATGTCTTTTCAAGATTTAACATTGCCCAGTTTCAGTTAAAAATAGTTTTTTCCTTCCTTTCCCAGGCGATAATCATAAATAGAAAATTAATAATTATATATATATATATAAATATAATGTCATATATTATATACTATGCTATTATATCATATACTATGCTATTATATCATACACTATGCCATATATTATACACTATGCCATATATTATATATTGTGCATATATTACACAGTCCAGTCACATTAATGTGACCATCTGTCAAAAGCCAGAATAACCACCTTTCGCAGAGCGGACTGCTGCGAGACGTGCAGGAAGAGAGTCACATAGGTCCCTGAAGGTGTTCTCTGGGATGTTGAGCCATGCCGACTCTAATGCCGTGGCCAGCTGCGCTAGATTACGCGGTTGAGGATCCATGGCGCGAACAACTCGATCGAGATGGTCCCACAGATGCTCGATTGGGTTTAAGTCAGGTGAGTTTGCTGGCCAGGGGAGGACGGTAAACTCATCCTGGTGCTCTTCGAACCACGCACGTACACTGGCAGCTGTATGGCACCTCGCATTGTCCTGCTGGAAGATGCCATCATCCTGAGGAAAAACAATGCGCATGTAGGGGTGAACATGGTCCGCAAGGACAGATGCGTACTTGTATTGATCCATTGTGCCTTCCACAATGATCAGTGAACCTAGAGAATGCCAGGAAAACATTCCCCAGACCATAATGCTCCCGCCTCCAGCTTGGACCGTTCCGGCAATGGTTGCAGGGTGGTTCCTTTCAGAGGTTTCACGCCTTATACGCCAACGTCCATCTGTCCGATGGAGCATAAAACGCGATTCATCCGAAAACGCAACCTGTCGCCACTCAGTGGACGTCCAGCTGCTGTACTGGCGTGCAAATTCTAGCCTTCGCCGTCGATGAACAGCAGTCAGCATAGGTGCACGAACCAGGCGTCTGCTTCGGAGGCCCAGACGCAGCAATGTTCGCTGAATAGTACTTTGGGAGACACTTTTGGTAGCCCCTTGGTTCATTTTGGTGGTCAGTTGCTCAACGGTAGCCCGTCTATCTGCCCGAACGCATCTCCGCAACCGTCGTTCGCCTCTGTCATCTATGGCCCGTGGTGCACCACATTTGCCACGTCGCTGATTTTGGACAGTCCCATTTTGCCATGCACGGTACACTTTTACCACGGCGGCACGCGAACAGTTCACAAACTCAGCCGTTTCGGAAATGCTTCCACCCTTGGCCCGAAAGCCAATGATTATGCCCTTTTGGAAGTCGGATAAATCGCTTCGTTTCTGCATTACGCCAACGATTGAAATGTTTTCCGAAGCCCTCACACACCCTTTATATACGCTCAAGTGCGCTGTGCTGCCACCTGCCTTCTGTGATTGGTTATTTAACTCTGACATGGAAAGCACGTGGTGGTCACATTAATGTGACTGGACTGTGTATATACTATATATATATATATATAATATAATAGATAAAAAGAAAGAAATTTACGACCAAATCCGCAAATACATGAAATTAAAAACCAAATAATAAGCAATTTTTGTGATACTGTTATATATATATATATGAAATAATAAAACAAATTTAGAACAAAATGATGACTAGCAGGAAATTTGATTTCGTAGAATGCTGAGATGCCGATCCACACTCAATAAGAAATTTAGCAGTCGAGGCAGATTAAATCATCATTTTATTTTCAGTAAACATATTGCGGCCACACACAGTTTGGCACATTATTTATTTCTATTTCAAGAGGTTTACATTTTTGATAACTTTGCAGCAAGAAGAAAGCAGCAGACAGCAGTCCAACTAAGCCGAAGAGTAGCGAGCAAGTGCATTACGTTCAGGGTGAAATCTTAATTCAGACTGAGTTAGTTTCGGTTCTCAATGCGTTTTCATTGGATAGTTAATGCTTCTGTAAAATTATTATTGGCTGCTTGATTTTTAATTTTATTTACCTCACCAGAATTATGTACGAGTCATATGACATGGATTAATCTAGAAATGACGTAGTGCAGAGAAAAGTTACTATTTTTAGAACTGAGAAGGGAAA
>KK113376.1:10552-53291 GCA_000611955.2 Stegodyphus mimosarum
TCTATCGTCTCGTTCATTTATTTTTTTTTTGAGTCTTTTCGAAATTGTATTTCTTAAAATTTCTGCAGCAAGAAGCATATCTTCTGAATATATTTTTGCATCGATCAAGTTAGAATCAATGAAACAAAATATTTCAAAATGTACTCATTTATGTCAGATTCAACTAATTATATTGGAACTGGCCAGAACAATTTATCCTAAGTCTTCCATCAAATATTTAAAATTTTAATTCTCCTTTTTTATTTCCTTAAAATTAAAAAAAATATTTTATGGTTTCGCTATAAACAATAGAACTCAAAAAATTATATCTTACCTACGTATTGAGAAAAAACTCAACATTTAAAAAATTAAACACGTAAAAATTAATAGCATTTTAAAGTCCAAGCTAAATTACATATTTGAAACACAAGCTAAAATTACAAAGAATGGCAGTAAATGGCAATTTAGCCTAACTCGTGGTTCATCAAGGACGTTATCAAGGGAAAAGCGTGACAAATTCGAATCCAGCTAAATACCATTACGCGTTTCGTCAAACGACAATAATTGAGACTGAAAAGTATTTACATTAAGAGAAAAATAAAAGAAATAAAATATTACAGTTGGTCTCAATTCTTATTACTTCTTTTCTCGACGCGCCTGCCATAAATTTAAATCACAATCAAAAAAGAAAAACTTTACATAAAGCTAGGTAAGGCGAATGTATAAATAAAAATAAATGGCCAAATAGGCCATTAGTAAAAAAATACATAATTTTAAGAGAGACCCCCATGAGCTAGAAGAATTAAACTTAGTAAAGTTATAAATAAAACACAAGTGTCTTGCTAAGACCAATTGCATTTTATAGTGAATAGTAAAGTAATAAATCTAAAATTAAAAATAAAACACAAGTGTCTTGCTAAGACCAATTGCATTTTATAGTGAAAGAATATGAACATACTTGGATTCTTTGCAGTAGCTGTTTCAAACGTAAAAGAGTAAAAAAGCTGAAAGAGGTTGCCAGAATTAGAATTCTAAAAAAGGGAGCAACAAGAAAAGAAAAGCAGTTGAAAATCACCAATTAGGTGCAACTTTGTAGAAGAGGGAAGTAAACGTCATGATGCTAAGCCAATGGTGCGCAACGTCCAGTGTGAAAATCTGGACAGAAGGGAGGGAGGGAATAAAGGGGGTAATCTCTGAATGTCGAAGATGGACGCTTTTTCAACAAAATGGTGTCTAGTTCAGTGCTGAGTCTCGTAAATAATTTTTGAATGTGAAGAACAAAATGGCTAAACTTAGCAACTATAAAATCTGGCCTGAAAGCAGTGGAAATTGGAAAAAAAGCATAATTGGTTAAAAAAGTAGCTTACAAGCGATGAGAAACGAAAAAGTCCCTTAAAATTAGCAAAAGGATAGAAAAGGCCAGAAAGGTAATATTAAATTTTAAATAATTAAACTGAAGTTCTGTCCACCTTTAAGAGAGTAAAAAAGGAGCAGTAAAAGGAACCATGTTATATTTTTACATTAAATCACCTGAATTAGCCATCCATCATCTACCTTCCCTTGGGATTTAAGTAAAAAATTTCATTATCTAATCCAAATAATCTAAAAATAAAAAATAAATGACAGCTTTTTTAAGAAATTTTTAATTACTGTTTTAGGAATAAGATTGTTTTGTAAAATTTTAACGAAGTAGAGAATTTCCTCTTGAAGGAGTTCAGTGTTATTATAGAGTCTTTTAATTCTAAGAAGTTGTGCATTAATAGTATTGACAATGACTGGAATGTTAGAATTCCAGTTAGTGAGTTTTAATGTATGAAAATTAAAGTCTCTACGTTTATCAAAAATTTTAATTTGATCGTAATTTAGAATATGTAGATCTAGGTAAATTACTTCATTTTACAATGTATTAGTAGTATTAAGTTTGAGGCAAGAAGGGTAAATATTAGCATTTTCAAGTTTGCAAAAGTTATTAATAGCAATAACATCATCAATATAACGAATGGTGTGTTGGAAATACTTGAGTTCTTCATCTTTAAGTGAACGTACAAATTTAAATTCTTGAGCGAAGAGGAAGAGCCCACAAATTGCAGTTGAGCAATTTCCGCCCACTGGAATTCCTTGCACTTGTTTAAAGATAATGTTATTAAATTGTAAATAATTGTTAAAAAGTACACTGTAAAGAAAAACGTTTCCATTCTTCAGGAGCTACTATTGTCTGGATCTGCGGAAATAATTTAGGAAGAGTTACAAGGCTATTATGTATTTCATCCAAGGGTAACCTAGTATAAAGACTCTCGAAATCGTAACATTGAATGTGTTCTATTTTAAGCATATTTAAAGTTTTTAGAATAACTTCGTTGTTAGAAATCATCCAATCGCAGTGTTGAGCTTGAAAATTGAAATTATTGATAACATCCAAAATAGGTTTAAGGTTCTTTGCAAAGAGATAATCAATTTCTTTTAAAAATCTTTTAGTACTATTTTTGTAAACTTATTATTTAACTTGTTGGGACGAATTTTGAGTCTTTTGTGAAGGGCTGTAAATTTTTTCTTAAGAATTGTTATGCTGGTAGCAACTTGTTGATAAGTGCATGTGCTGTGTAGCTCCTTATGTAAAAGCTCAAAATAAAACTTTTTTCAGATAACACTAAAATTATTACTAGCTTTGTGTATTTTAGCGATGATGAAACGTTCTTGCAGCATTTTAATTTGAGTTTCAAGCTGTTTCTAATTGTGTAATTGATCAAAACATGTAAGAGTAGACAACTTAATTTCAAATTCCTTAAGAACAGCAGTTTTCCATTCAAGAAAAGTAATAGTTGGCAAGTTAGTACGATTGCTAGCTAAAATAATAAATTTATCAAGATCATTGCTGAATTGCTTAAAGCAAAAAATGTTTTTCAGATAGAAAGTGGGGCGAAATTTAGTACCCAGTTGCATGAGTTGTCTTATTTGACAATCTTGAATGATGCTAAGATCTCCTGTTATTATGTGTTTGTGATAAGGATCCACAAATTTATTGTAATCAAGAAGCTGGCAATCACATTTGCTATCAGCAGTTACGTTGTTGTGATTAATAACCATATTTCCTAAAGTTTTTTTCAAACTTAAAACAAGGAGTAACCTTTGATATTTTTTGAAAATTTGAGGAATTTGAAGCTGATCATAAAATGGATGTTTGAATTGTACAGTACAATAAATCTTTTTATGGTAAAAATTACTTTTCTTCAATTTATAATTGCAAAAGTCGATAATTAAATCTTTGACAATCGGGAAACCTGGTAAATGTTTCTTAATTTCTTCAAGTAGCTTCCATAGTGTGATATCTTTAAAAGCATGTAATAATTAATGGAATTTTTTGCAAAAGCTGAAGGAAAGCACATATTTTTTTAATTATAAGTTTCAAATCCTGTTAGGAAATAAAATTTTTACCGCATGAATTTCCTCCTCTTTTTCCTTTGGAAGTTTTTGTACCAAAAAATCTAAATTGTCCGTAAATAGAATTTTCTGCTTGTCTATCAGTTGTTTTATTGAGATGTTCGTTTAGTTCATAAGGATAAAGTGTCCTTTTTTGAAGGATGTAGATAGATTCCCTAAAGAGAATTAATTTTGTGTCAGTTACGATATCAAGAATAGAAATTTCTATATTGTCAAAACTGTGGATTTGGAAATGTTCAAGAATAGCAGTTTGGTCATTTTCATGAAAATTGCTTTTGTTAACTTTTAAGTTTCTTAATATGGGACCTATGGTTATTGATCCTAAGATTAAGAGTGTTTTGAGTTTGACCTATATAGGAAAGGGATCATTCTTTAGAAGTAATTTGGTAAATGCAGTTATAAGTTCTTCAGAGGGTCTGCTGATTTAAAATATTAGAAGGTGCAAGCGTGGCATTTAACTTAACAATATTTATGCGCTAGATACATTGGAAAAAAACTCAGCAACTGCGTCTTTCTACGCTCAAGTAGTGGATGTAACTAGTTACATTCTTGTATTTACACATGGTTTGGAAGCAGTAGGAAATGTTGTTGCATCATTTGTTATTGGAGACCACACAGAGAGCAGATGATTACAGAACACTTGCTCAGTTATTACCTCAGAATTTACTGCTACATATTATGCGCTTTCATTCATGTTTATGCTATGCCATAGAAAGTTTAGAATATATACCGACTTGTTTAGTGCATTAAAATCCTTTTCTTATACTCAAAATTCTGTCATTGTTGATATCCTAAGTCTGAATATAAAATTAAAGAACCATGGATGTGACATCCTTTACTACTGGGTTACCGGACATGAAAGTATAAAAGGGGAAAAGTTGATTGACACCACAGCAAAGTCTGCAATTCATTTGTCAAATTGGCACGTTCCTTATATTGACATCAACAAGGTAATCAAATAAAACGTTTTGCAGAGATGGCAACAACTGTGAGGTGTTCAGCTAAATAATAAAAGTTTAGAATTGAGAAAGCTAGAGTAGGTTTTTGAGTCACTACTAGGAACGAGATGGTGGAAATCTTGCTAATCCGCCTTAGAATCGGTTACTCACATTTACCTACTAAAAGCGGCTCGTGAGCCGTTCCATTTGTGATGCTGTTTTGTTAGTGTCTCATTTCTTAATAGAGTGTCCATATTTTAATAGACTTAGATTAAAGTATTTTAACAACTGTTACTTGCCTCTTGACTGTATAACCGGGAAAAAGCTCAGTACCAATTTGCTTTAGTACCTCAAAAAGTCAGGTCTTCAGTATTTAATTTGATCTATAGTTGTATCTTCGTATTTTATTATTTTCTATTTTAATAAAATCTCATGTTTTTGAGATTTTACTTCTGTTTCTGATATCGTAGTTTAATTTAATGTACTTATTCATATTATCATTCACTATTTTATTACTTCATTTGATTTTATAAGTCTTCTAACTTATGTTAGACGGTTACGAATATTTAACTTCTGTTGTAGAAATATCTAACATATGTTTGGTGCATATAACCGTTCGGATTATGCGTCAAAAATGCCACCACTACCACCACTATACACGTAGGCTCAAGATCCATCACTGGGGATGGTCCTGGACGTAAAGGATGGACTCTTCGTGGCCAGCTCACACAGACCTTGGTACACTGCGACGCAATGTTCTTTAGGCTCAAGGATGAACAATCGGGAGACATGTGTTAGAGATGTGCTGCATGTTCAGAACTCTAAGACTAACACAACAAATATTTGTCTGCAATGTCGTAAATTGTCTTACGTGGTTCCGCATACAAGTTCCCGAGTTCTTTCTACACTTTTAGAGCAAATGATTTGGAAGACCATCCATGAAATGCTTGTGAATGTCTTTCCAGATCGCTTATCATCTTCAAGGGACGTTCTTGAAGCGGTTGTACAAATTGAAACACTGCATGTGTCTCATTGCCGAAGCATGTTCAGTGCCTCTGTGGCTGAATTGTTTAGTTGAACGCGGTATTTCACTTAGCTGGTTGCTCCATCTTTTTGTTTAAGCTATAATCGCAGATAAGCCCACACGCATGATTACAAAAACGCCATTATAATAATTCCCAATGTTAACACAGCGATGTTTTTTTCTCATATTGCCTTATCAAAACAGAAGATCACTCTAGCTGCTAGAGCACCCCTATGCTGTTATTTGATGTCACGTTACACAGCTAATTCAGGAACTTTTTGATACAACGATCCGTGCAGGCTATCTCAGTACGAGAGTTACAAGGTTTTGGAAGGGGTAAGTTACACCCAGACGGCTCGGAATCGTATAGCACAGGGTTGGAAATGAGACATGGTACGGAGAAAATACCATAAATGAATGGACACGATGTAAGTGAATATGCGCAAAATTTTTTTAGAGACCTCTCCGAAACCTGTCCTTGCATCAACCTGCACCGTACACTATTTTTGTCTTAAGCTTCGGTTTTCTTCAGCAGTGGCATATCCTATCTAGCATAACTGATCGACATTTGTAGAGCTCCTCTGACGCTCATGGGTTCCGAATTATCACATTCGCCTTTACATTAACCACCTAAATATGGTCCTTTGAATTTCAGATAAAATATATATTTATATCTAATTTATCCGCATATGAAAGTAGGTTTTACTTTTCAAACTTTATCCTTGATATTCAGATTGAGACCCTGCGCTTTCTATTCGTAGTACAACTTTTATTTTGTTCGAGCCTTGTCTACGGTTTTTCAGAGCTCCGTCTAATAATTTTGTATCTTTCTGCTTTAATTTAGGTTCTGTTTTGCTGAAGAAAAAATATTTTATCTAAGAACGTCATAAGTATTCCAACCTAAAAGTAATTCACTTTGCATTGTATCTGTGGTGTCATGCTTCGCGTGCAGGGAAGCCTACGCCAACCTGCCATTGTTTGTATTTCAGGAGTTTGTATTTCAAGAGTTATAAAAACTAATTATTCGTTCTGTGTTTCTATTCACTCACTGCACGATATTTGACAGATCTGTATGGAGTCATCTTTGAGTGCTTCCTGTCTAAATTCTGTGCATATATCCTCAAAAAGATTAGTGATGACCTGTGATCGCTCATACGATATGATTTGTACTGGAACCCTGTACTTCAATATATGACTTTTTAATAACGCATTAGCTGCTGCGTTTGCAGCCAGGAGGCGTTGTGATATTAGTTTCCACTAATTTGAAAACGATGTGCAATCACTACAGAAAAATGAAATTTATTTAACTATGTAAAGGGCTTAACTAAAGCAAGGGTCTGCCAAGACTATTCCGAAAATTTTGTTTAAGAATCTTGATGTTACAATATTTTTCCTCGCCGATCGGACAAAAACTTATGTATTTCCATTTCCTACATGGCCAACCAGCGGTCGAGAGATAAGTCGCTGAATACTAGTAGTTCGACCCGGGTTCTATTCCAGGCGATTAGGCTGGCTGCATGTGCATTTTCGTGGTTTTTTCTATGTGTAGCGTCGATACAAACCAGTTTCCTTTATCAAGTCCTCCCCGATGGCATCTCTCTTCTTAAGCAAATAGCTGTAGCGTACCTTGCCACAATCAAATAAACCAAACCAAGTTATTTCATGCCTGTTACAGAGCTCTGGGCGCATTCCCCTGTAGGCTGTAGAAACTTAAGGATGAAACCAGGTTCCAGGTTCCGCTAATCGCCCAGATTAACATGCTAAATGTATGTTGTTTTCCGGTTGTCTTGATGTGTTTGCCTCAGTGAGCGCTTGAAGTAGAGTGATTACTTCGGCAATGAGTCCAGGAGGACAGCTAGGATGGATGGATAAGGAAGAAACAGCTTACCAAACCTTTTATATTGTTTTATGCCCTTCCTAGTGTGCCGAAGGGTTGTCATATAACTCGAGCAATACTTCTAGTTTTAAGATTGCTGGGATAACTGGATTTAATTCGTAATTAGAATTCGTGCTTTTCTTTTAGAATAAAATACGTGTATTTTCCCTATAACATGAAACACACATTGGCCAATGAATTAGAAACCTTTGAGATTTTCATTTGAATGCATGCAAGGGATGAAGTATGCAAATTTTTTTATGACGTGGGTTACACGTAGCTAGAATGCCAGTATAAGTAAGGTGTAAAAGCGCTTTTAACGATGGATGAAGTAAAATGTGGAAAATGACAGATCTTTCACCATTTGAAAAAGGGCTTACTGTTGGTGCCCGTTTAGCGGAGGCCTCGATTTCGAATACAGCAAATCTCACTGGGTTCTCAAAAGCAGCCATATCAAAGGTTTTCAAAAGTTGGAATCAGAACCTACAGTCTTTTAAAGACAGAAGACATAACTACGGTTTGAGCACAGTTTTCTAAGAGAGTGATCGGCGCCTTCTTCGACGAATTGTACCGCAGAACAGGGTATGTACTGCACTTCAACTGACACAGATCGTCAACCAAGGTTCTTCCCAACAGATTTCAGTTCGAACCATGCGCAGAGATTTGCAGAGGATTGGAATGCATAGTCGCGTGCTTATGAGAAAACCACTCATTTCTGCCCGTCATGCAAGAATTCGTTTGCAGTGCCTTCGGGAAAAAAGACACTGGAGATGTGAGGATTGGAAACGGGTAATATGGTCGGATGAATGACGCTACACCTCATTTTGCACTGATGGAAGACGTCGAATTCGGCGAGAGCCCCATGAAGCCACGAATCCATCTTGCCATACTCGCACTGTGTAAGGGTCTAGTGGGAGTATCATAATATGGAGCATGTTGTGCTGGTATGGAAGGGGTGCCATGGTGTTCCTCCTTCCGCTGTTTCTAAATCAGCAGCCATGAAATACCTAGATATACAGGCAGATGAAGTGCACCCTGCAATGTTGCATTTTTACTCTGATAGCGGCGGATATTTCATGGACGATAATGCATCTATATTCTATCATTGGTCAGTGTGGCCTATCATTGGCCATATATCTATTCATTGGCCAGTGTATGTAGATAGGTTCCTAGAAAATACCGTGATACGTGACTAAAAACCGATACAAAATAGAGGTATGTGTTGTGAAAGCTTTTAAAAACAAAATATTTCTTTAACAGTTTTCATTGTTTTCTCATTTAAACCTAGACTTTTTGTAGCGTTAGATGCCTTTTCTATTTTTAGCAAGCGAAGCAAAATTTGTATTTTCATCTCCAAAGAAATAACTTTCTTTTAAAAAATTGATGTCTAACTACTCCTAAACTATGAGTTTCAGACATAGTTTAGGCCTAAAATATAATTTCGCGAGGATTACTCCCAAAAACGACAAAGCTAAATTAATAACGCATACAAAAAAAGTTTAAAAAAAAGTTTTTCCAAATCCACAGTTACGTAATTTCTACTTTTCGCCGAATGAACATTTGGAGCGCAAGTTCATCCTGTTGCACTGAAAAAAAAAAGAGTAAACTACATACTACGTGCTGCGTAAATGATGGGCTCTACTCAATTTTAAAAGAATTTTGGCAGAGAATGCGGGTATTCCCCGAATTTATTATATTTTTTTGTGTATAAACAAACACTTATGAATTTTCAGTACACACGATGGCGTAATACGCAGCTTAATTATGTAAATGCTTAGAATCAAAGTCATATTATCGAAATATTTACACACATACATAAAATGTTATAAGAGGGTTTACACATATTCATTAACTTGCTAGAAGGGAAGAGTGTCACCGTGCCATATGAAGGTTTCTACAATTTTCTTATCGTGTGAGAGCGAAACCCTGCTATAAGAGCCTATATACAAATCTACTAAACTATATATAAATCTAGTAAATTTGGCGATGCAGTGCTGTTTTGTAGATTTCACGAAATTTTAAAACTCTCGTCAGAAGATTTACCCACGGTGATCAATTTTGTCAGAAAGCTCGCCACTGGCGATCTAAAATTCTATTTTTAACAATTTTTTTCTGATTAGCTATAAAATATTAGGAGTTAATTTTTATACAATTAGGTATTTCTAGATCAGTAGATTAGTACATATTTTGTTGAGGAAGTTTAAGGTTGGAAGACCTTGCAGCGTGTAGCAGTAATTGTATTAGTTTAATCTATTTCTTTTCTTCTTTTCGGTGCAACATGATGAATGTGCATCGTGAAACGCCTATGTATATTTCCACCAAGAACCTCTTGGGTAGTGTAACCAAGTGATAATGTTTTGCAATACGCAGTATCAATAAGGCCTTGTTTGGCACTGTAGAAACTGGAAAATGTTTCAATAAAGTCCGATGGAGCGCCTTTATAACCTCGGAATATTTGCTATCATTTCGGTGTCCGACTATACAGTAACCTAACAATTTCAACTTTCAGTAGTACAAACCACGTTAACTCTCAAACGACGTTCACGTTATATTTTCTGAATAATTTCAACTCCAACCAAACCCTATCCTTTTCTGCGGGAAGTCCTTTAAATAATGCACTTCTGAAAACGTAAAAACTGTGTGTCTTGCTGCTAGGTTTGCCCAACAGACCTTTTTCCAATTCCTTTATCCAACTCAGGGCTCGTCTTTTCAAGCCGGATGCTGCAACCTTTACCAGCTCTTGTTCTCCGACTGGGTGCAAAGGAAAAACATTTTCGAACCCTTCTAAAAAACGTTCTACCGAGCTCCTACTATTGAAACTAACTCCTAACTTCATCGAAACGCTCAAGCCATCTAAGAGATACCCGAAATCTTCCATTGGGCTAGTCGGCATTCTTCCAACTTGTAATCTCTCATAGGTTGATTTAATTTTAGCATAGTTAGATATGCTTTAGTTAAGTTTCGCAAAGTTAACTATGCTGAAGCTTGCACTAGCTTTCAGCATAGTTAACTATGCTGTTTGAGCACCACTGTATTGTTTCACACTACTTTAACTATCAATTTCTAGAACTGTAAAGAGATATGACTTATAGACCCATCTTTCTTGTTAAGTAGAATAACACCAACTAACGGAAGGTTTAAAACAGCACTTTTTTATTCACACCTCAGGCTGACGGTTACACAAAACTAATAATAATACAATAACAGGCACATGTATAAGTGGGTGAACACCAGAAATTCACCATTGGTCATACAAGTATAATCCCGCACCAGAACAGCCCAGGGAACGGTCCGAGTGTCTCCTATCCCTCTTCCACTACTACCGACCACTCGAGAAGACTTTCAGCTCTCCGTGTGTTTTGAGTACACAGATACTATACGCTTACAAACATCTATGCCAACTCTGAGATTTGAACACGGGCCCGCTGGGTAGGCAATCTGCTTCGGTAACCACTATACTAAGCGGCTTGATAATAATAACAGGAAATCAAATGTCTGCAGTTTTTGAAAAACATAGAATAAAAGTTCTAGTCGTATGAAATTATTAAATACAAAAGTGACGAGCTCCTAAATAAGCTTTGAAGCAGTCCTCAGTATTTTTATGAAAAAACTACGAATAGCGAAGTTCAAGCCGATTCAGTTGTTCAAATCAGTAACAGCAGGTTGTCGCAGAGTAACGGGCAAGCGATCTCTTTTCGAACTCAAAAATGGGAGCTGACAAAAGTAGAAGTGACAGTAAAGGCAAAATAATAAGTTATTTGGTTAATTATCGAAAAATTTACAGAGCTGCTTCTAAATACTGATTTTGAGTAATTCTTTTCTAGCTACGCTTTGCTTCAAATTACGTTTATGTTCGCGTTGTATGGTATATTTCAGATGAAGGTCTGTTACATTTGATCGTGACCAAACAGATGTTTTGCGTAATTTTTCATCAAAACCTGTTCAAGAATGTTTATTTGAGAAATATGATAATAGTTATCATAATGTTGAGATATGAATACACTTAGAGATTAGCTGTATATTGACTCTGAATATATTTAGAGTTGTAACAGATTTAAACGAAATGATTATACTTCGATAGAACATCCTCCCAAAAAAGGCATTTTGGGAAGGAAAACTGGAAGCATTTTAAGATAAAACTGACAATTCCTGAAAAGTAGATATTGTTTTTTGCAGGCTTCTGCATTTCTAAAGCGAAAGTCTAGATTCAGCCAATTAATGCAGGTAATTAAGCTATTATGTACTTTGAGTAATCTATGGACTGAAATATTATATTTGTAACTGCTAACGTATTTTGCTCTGCAACTAACGTAATTTTATTTCACTTCAGAAATTTGAAACGAAATAAACTGCAGAAATATATCTACAAGTATTATGAGAACGGTTTATGTTGAAATATCAGATGCTGTGTCATATAAACATACCAAACATCTTAGATGCACAGTTTTATGTTTTAGGGCACTTAAAAATCACTTCTTAAATTTATCAATACTGTAGTGGTGTGATACAGATGTACATTCCATTATCCTTTCTAACCTTTAATCATGCACTTAAAATACTTTATGTTTTAAAATTGAGATATGCTGAAAATTATGAATTATATGCATTCGATATTTAAAGCTAAACAATAATCACTAAACACTTTTTGAATAGGAAACTCCAATAAAGAAATTATACATAAAATTTAAAACACTTTATTTTTTTCTTAGGTGAGTATATTACAGAATGAAATGCATATAACTGAAATAATGGGACAGTTAATAGTTCACAGGTGACAAATGATGCATGTACATAATGATATTAATAAACCCATTAACACAAATCTAATGTATGCAATATTATGTATTTTAGTGCCTAAATATTTATTCTGGTATACAATGTGTTTTAAATTTTGCAATTATTCATTCAGGTACAAAATATTGAAACTGCTTGTTTTACATAAAGGTTAAACTTTTAGCTTGCATACATTCAAATACATTTAGGTCTGGATATTCATTAGATATCCAAGACATAGACATCAAATGAATATCTAATAAATACATATAAGGAGTATGTAGATATTCATGGATATACAGGTTTAAGAGCAAATTAAATGAAATGTCCAGTAGACATCTGTCTGATATATTATCCAGAAATATGTGTATGTAGTTGATATTTATGGTCCTCTGGGCAAATTTTTGGATGGACAATTTTGTGTAGCTGTTGGAGATTGACTTCTGATTGTTTAACTATGTGATCTTTTATGAACAAGCAATGTTCATTAATTGGCAAATTATGAAATCTTCCATTTTTAGCAGTTTAATCTGCGAACAAAACTTTTCAAAAAATAATGCTTATGTTATTAGAATGTCATTAAAATTATTAGTTTTGAATAATTAAATAAAATGATTAATATCTGCATAAAAATTACATAAATCTACACATAACGCACATGTATTTCTAACTACAATGAGTAGAGTGATGAACATGAAGTGTGGTAAATGCCTTCAATTTTCTAAATTTCATGATGATTTAATATGCTTCGTATTTACATATGGATAGATACAGCACTGTACATAGACATTCATAGTGCGTCTACAGATTGTTAGGACTGACTGCATAAAAAAATCCATATTTGAAAGAAACTTCATCACTGCTTTTTATTATTTATACATTTCTTTCGATGCTATACGTATCTTGGCATGTTCCTAGAGCTTTGCAAAGACGTCAACTAGTATCAGAATTCTTTCGCTTGGTTTTCATAGACACCTGAAATACTCTTAAAACAGTATCTTTTGCTAAAGATTTTCTTTAGGGAATTGAAAGGAGTCTGCTGCATCAAATCTACCGAGTAAAATAGATGATTAAAAATAGTAACGCTTTAGTTACTTGTAGTCAACTATTTAGGGATAGTTGTAAAATACGAAGAGAACGTTGTTGCTTCTCGTTTTCTGGTCCTTGATTCCATAAAAGCGGGCATCTCAAAAAAATATATTTAAATTTCTTACCGTAAACGAACGATATTTTAATTGAAGTAAATCAATCTGTACAAACTGTCATTGCCAGCAGTTATCGTTTAGAAGCTTTACTGAGATTGGTGAAAAAATTCTGTCTTAACATTCTGTAGATGTACTGAAAAAATAAATGATACTAATAAAAAAATACTGATTATAAAAATAACCAATCTATTGCATTTTCTGCAGTCTAAAGAAGAAATCAGGTTTTTTTGTTTATATATACCCTTTACAGTACTTCGAAGCGTATGAGCACAGTAAAATAAGTCATTCCTTTGTAAGTCGAGAAGCATTGTTCCTTGCCATTAAGAATTTTTACAAATAGCTTGCACTGAATGACAAATTCTTCGTGATATTTTTAGAACTAAATTATTACTTATGCTCTGTTTTCATTTGCGATACGGAATGTATTTCTCTTCTTAAATATACATAAAATTTAATAATGGTTGTATTTAAGACATGGAAGGTCTTCCATTATCTCCGCCAAGAAGATAGTTTGTTCTGTTGACTGGTCTTGCTTGTTACTGAAGAACAATCTTATTCATTGGGTAAACCTTGAGAAGAGTTGCAACATATATTCTTTGTTACGTACATGAGTAGTCACTAAGGTTTACAAAGAATGCGAATTATTTAAATTTGATTTTATCATACATGGCAGTAGCTAATTTGTCTGATTTTGAGTTTGGATTTTCTGCATCCTCATAAGGATACATTCACTGGATTTTGAAGGAGGCTTTGTCTGGATTTTGAATGAGGATCAGTAATTTCTGTACATGAACTGTGGTCTTTGATGCTGCAATTTTTGCCTTCAATAATACTCTTTTTTAAACTTTTGTAAGTATTTTCAACTATTGGTGCAGTAGGCACTGTTTTCTTCTCTGAAGAAAATCTTCCTTTGCGGTACAAAGAAATTGTTATTACAACAACTATTGCCACTATCACTACAAGTGCGATTGCTAGGGTAAAATTTGTTGCAATGCCCGGTCCAACTTTCATTCCGAGAGAGTTTGAAGACAAAGCTGAAATAAAGAGTGAAAACAAAAAATAAATTTTCTCCAAATGTCACATAATAAATGGAACATTAAAAATTATCCCATTTCTTACTTCTCGAAATGTTATCTTACACATGACTATATACTTATAGTAGTTCAAGTATACTTAAAGCTTTCAGTCTGTTCTGTGTTGTTCTTGAGGTATATGTAATCCTTTTAAGATTTTAAAGCATTTCAAACATTGCTTTGATTTTTCCAATTGCTCCAAATGCTCCAAGAATTCATATCAAGAATAGGCTTTTAAGAACAGCAGTGCGTATCTTACTAACAAGGGAAAAAAATAACTTGAAATTTGAATTTCTATAAAATAGAGCACTGTAATTGAAAGAAAAGTTTTAAGTCTGAATAATTGTTATTTATTAGAGCAAAAGAATATAATTTTTTTTAGAAATGGAAAATTTTGTTAAATGCTTCCTTAATAATTTGAAATTTCGACAATTTGAACTAATTAATTTTTTAAAAAATTCGTTAGACCTGAAAATAAACTATGTGATCTTAGTTTGGACTTCGCCATTTCTGTTTCAAATTCGCTGCAATAGAACCTTAATCTGAAACCGAAGCGACTTGTAAGCGGCACAAAATGATTTTCTCTTGGAAATTGAGTAAACACATTGCTTAGAAATACGGCTTCGAAAATTCTGATAAACCTTTCCACAATAAATGTCAATCACAGTTCCACAATAATTGTCAATGAATATCTTAAGTGTCAATTTATCAGAGCAAGAAAAGAATGCGCTTAAATACAATTTACATTTTTTCGGTGATTGCTAAATCTTCAGTTTCCGAAATTTTAGCCCCAGTTGAACAATCTTCAAAACTCAGTTTCGAAATGCGGAAGTGCAAAAACGCAGAAGGGAATAGTTTACCGTCTCTTCATACATAATGTTAACTTCAACTCTAAAACCCTAACTTCTGATCTTAACGTTAATAAGCCAGCTATCTTACTTGAAATCCATTTCCTTTCAATGCGCCTTACGATACATTGGATAAAGAAAACGATCTTTGAAATTTCTCGTCGGAAGCATGAGTCTTAAAGCTCTTAAAAAGGGTAACAAATAAATCTTGTGTTTCTGAGCATAGTTGGGCTGCAAACCACAAATTAAACTTAGCTCCAAGATAAATCCCCTAAAAAACTCCTCAGATGGTGAATCTGATTTCCTTGAGGCTTTGGATATGCTTCATCCATTGCTAACGAAGCCTTAGCTGGAAATTTAGCAAAATAATTAAGAGTCGTCCGAGAAGGGAGTTAGATATAGAATCGTGCGGATAGAGGTTTACATGAAAGTCCTCTGTTTGCCGGAGAGAGGGAGTTAACTACCGAAGGAAGGGAATTGCTATGCTCGATAAGCCTGCCATCAGATGTATTTTGCTACTTTGGCTGATATTCACAAAAATAAATGCTAGATTCGTATTCATTCGCATAGCTCCAACTCTCCCGGTTTTTCGAGACACCTCCCGGTAGATCATGAATTTTCCGGTTTTTTTAAATTTTTAGCTTTTACTAATGAAAGTGTTTTTCAGCAATAAAATTAAATTATGCAAAGAAAATTTGCACAATTTATGTGTAATTGTTGAACTAATGAAGCCTAAATTGTGCAAATTTCATTTTCCCACCCCTAGTGAGGTTCAACATAATTTTTCTTATTAAATTTGATTTAATCTGAATTGTTTATGTTTAAATATATTGTTGACATTCGTGAAACTTAATATGAAGATTCAACCAGATGTTTAATCATTAAATATTTGTATTTAATTTTGCTTTACTTCAATATTAGAGCCATAGACCCATTTCGGAATGGGAAATATGAAAAATATGCAATGCAAATAATTTTATGTTCGTCATATTTAGAAGTACTCTGATAAAGTAATGTTTTCCTTCCCAACTCAGAATTTTCTCAGTATAAAAGCGTAAGAAAGTTCCAAAATGAGATTAGCCAAAGAACATAAAATTTAGAAGGTGTAATTAAATATTAGTATATTTTACGTCAGAATCATATTATAAATATTGAATACACTAAATCATGTATTATAAAGCGAATTTAAAACAATTTTGAGTTCTAACTAAAATCTCCTGGTTTAGTTGGTGAACCTCCCTGTTTTTCATATTTCAAGGTTGGCAACTATACGTTTGTTGCCCGTGGATAAAAAAATTCTTACTATTTCATATAAATTTTATGTGATACTTTTAGAAACAGGACTTCCAAAATTCATGAAACTATATTCTTCGGAGGAAATATTCTTCTGGTAAGAATAATTATTATGATAATATTATTGTAATTAATTATAATGATAATATGATAATTACACAACAAGAATTAAATAATTAGAGAAATTATTTATTATAGTATAATTATTAAAATTATGATAATAATTATACTGTAATAATGCTAATATAGTAAGAAATTTATGCTGTATTAATGTAATTGAATGAATGTAATTAAATACTATTTTACAATAATAATTATTTATTACACTTTAGGATAAAATTATATTTATACAGGATCAGTACAGCGACGACTAATTTTACACCCATAGATACATAATTAAGATAGAGATAGAGTACACCCAGACGATAGGAAATCACATAGCAATGCGTGATCGGAAACGCTTTCCTGGCGCCGTACTGATGACACAAAACGCAAAAAAAGGAGGACACAAACAGCGAGACAAAACATGTTTTATTATGTTTAGTACAGCAGAAACCTACAAATAAGAACAAAAACAAACAACAATCGTCATAAAGAAGGTATTCGAAATAACGACCCAGGACCGTGATGCAGGCCTTCTTCTCTGGGACGTGGAAGATCTGCATCATGAATGGAAGATCCCATGGAAGATGCATGACGCACGGTTCCTGCATCATGGGCCAGGTCATAATTTCGAATACCTTCTTTGATGATGATCATTGTCTCTTTATGTTGTTTTTTTCTTTGTTTTTGTTATACTCCGAATAATAAACATGTTTTCTCACCCCGTTCGTGCCCTTTCTTTCTGGACTTTTGTGTCGTCACAACCGCGTCAGGAAAGCGCTTCCGACCATGCATTGTTATGTGATTTCCCATCGTCTAAGTGTACTCTATCCTCCTGGAGGCTTGTCACTATTGTACTGATACACCCTGTATATAGCGAAATTAAGTATTGAGAGCACTGTCATTTTTATCAATATGTTACAAAATAAATAAATGCACAATATTAAATGTTATTTAATCAATCAATTAATTACAATGGATGATAATAACATATATTGACATAATCAATATATCAGCTTAGATAACTAAAAACTAATTTTCTGCTATTTTAAGTGGTTCTCCTTAACTCTGCGTTGAGTTCTTTGAATGCTGGACGAAATACAAAGGAGGGGGGGAATTCTTATTTTATAGCCATCGTTAGCCCATGCACTTAAAAGTAAATTAGTTTTGAAATGCCCAACCGTATTAGTGCTTGCGCCTTTGGAGGTAAAATTATATATGTAATAACTCCTAATAGTCGTCTTTTTAAGGTGCGGGATTAGGAGGATTATTTTCAGAAAAATCAAACATTCCACATTGAAAGATCTTCCATGTAAGACATTTTTATATTTCAGAACTTTTAAACACTCAATAGGAAAGCGTCTTAAAGAGATTTATTTCCATATTTAGCTAAGAACAGATATTAGTGGCCAATATTGGGAAAACTTCCGGAAAATACCCTTTTTTAAAGTTTCATCACTGATAATTTATTATATTTAAAGAAAATCCTGTAAAATTGTACATCTTTCATTTTATACGAAGTATTATGTAGTTTAAATCAGTGAATTATCTTTGGTACATAAAAAGTTATAAATAAGTAAAACTGGATGAAAATAAAATTCTCATACATAAACGGGGATTTCTGAAACTGAAATCCGATAGTCAATCGCATGTAGCGATGCCTTTAAAATAGATCCAGAAAGGCGTTAGCATGAGTAATCTTCCATCCTCTGCTATAAAATCTGATAGCAAAATATATTATTTAACCAAAATTGTAAATTTTTCGCTAATTGTTTTGTTCTGTTTTTTCACTGAAATTTTTTATAAGTTACGTAACTCACTCATTGCAATATATTTATTCAAGAAGGTAACTATTATGATGCAATTTTCGACAAAAATAGGTTTCAGAAATTTCTAAATTGTGAAATAAGCACTAACGGATTCTAATGAGCAAGCTAGTAAAAGCAGAAAGATCATGCTGTGATGTAATTAAAATACTGCATTTTAGTTCATGAAGGAAATCATTTGAGGCAATAAAGGATAATTTACTTAAATGTGGTGTAAAGTAAGTACCAGGATTATTTGACGAAGACTTCAAAATTTTGGGCTGAGCGTTAGAATTTAAGGAAAAACTATTTTTCCCCTCTCAGGCAAAGACATACAAAGAGGTTTTTCAGACAAGGAGATCAGAATGGCGAGAGCATTAACTAGCAAGAATAATAACAAATCAGTGTTATTTGGAGTGAAAAAACCAGAATATTCATATTTGACAATGACGGAATGAAATGCGTCAGAAGAACTGGAGTTTTATTGGACCTACTATGAAACATCAATAAGTCTTACGTTGTGAAGATGCAACAGTAAAACGTGTAAGATGAATTTGTGCTATTAACAGCATTTTAAATAGGAGATAATTCATCACTGATTTATTAGAGTTTAGCTTAATACCAAATTAATACCATGAGCTTTTAACTTTTTCCGTGATAATGATTGTTTCTTCAGGACTCTGTGCCTTATCATGCTTCCGTCCCGTAGAAATCATGCTTCTATAAATAGTTTGAAGAAAATGGGTATCACGTTGGTAGAGTGGCTGGCCAGGAGCTTGTTAGACAGATACAACCACAGAATAAAATACAACTAACAGAAGTAATTATATGATTTATAACGTTTGACGGACTGAAACCATTGGCTCGTTCCATGAGGTGTCACAGTTAGGCTATAATTGCAACTAAAAGTTTCCAAACAAAATACCAATAGAAATTGTAAGAAATATCCATCCTCACATTTCAGTATGTATAGCACTTATGAGTATTCATAAAATCTATTGCATTATGTTTTAAGTTAAATAACCATTGAAGCTCGTATGTATGCTAGTATTAGTTGTAGTTAGTATGCATGTTAGTATTGTATGTTGTTTGGTATATCTTTAAAATATATTGCTGCTATAAGTTATTAACTTCAAAAATGCACTAATGTACATCTGACACATACCTCCGAGTTGAACTGTCAAAGTAACGTTTTTGAAGCTGAAGCCTTTATCATTGAGGGCGAGACAGACGTACGTCCCAGAGTCTTCGATGCGTGCATTCCGAATCATCAGTTTGGACCTGTAGAGTCCTTCGTACGTATCTGTACCATCAGGTACATTCAAGGCGCGATAAGAAACACCTTCTAAGTGAAACAGTGATGTTTCCGTCTCTTTTTTGTTCAATCTCTTCAGCCACTGAAAAATAATATATGTAATTACTTAAAAATTAAATCGATAAAGTGTACCTTTTCTCCAGTGATATTTGTAATTATTTTTATCCATATAGAGAATCATTCTGTAAAAATAATGGATATAAAAACAGAGGTACAGGAAGTTTATATTATTAATATTGATAAGAAGCTTGAATGCATATATGCAGTCTAAGTTTTTCAATGCTTTCTAAACGAAAGACACAAAAATTGTGTGTGTTTTCATAGATAATCAGCGTAATATTCTTAAAATGAAAAGAAGGAGAAGAAGTTTATAATTAAGATTAACTTAGAGCGTGGGTTCCCAATTTAGGTTTTATCGTTCTCTGTTGAGCGTTGACGAGGTCTGAGAATCGTTTTTCTGCTCCGATAGGCCCATATCATCACGCACACATTTTTTTCACACGAGCAACTGTTTTGGACAATTTTTCTGCCTGGTTTACTTAGGAAAAAAGGCGCACGATGTTTTCCTTCCTTTAGAAAAAAATTCCAAGTTGCTCGTTTTCAACCAATCAGCTATCAGCTTCGAATGCTATCAGCTTGCTTGTTATGGAAAACCAGTTTCTCCTGTGTTAACCCTAAAGTGATCCGTGGTGATTGGCTGTTGTGACAAAGCAGAAAAATTTCTCCAAACAGTTGTTCTTCGGAAACAAACAGATGTGTGATAGCAGCCTAAGAGGGCATTGAAAAGAGAATGGGCAATAAAAACACGTTTAAAAATTTGGCTGCTTAAGAACTTTCCTAACAAATATTTAAGCATTCACTTGATTATGCAAATCTTAGAGTCTCGCATCTTTTGCAAGAATCATACTAAATCATGTCAGTCGTCATTAGTATCGTAATAGTCGATTACTAGTCTATTGTATTAGTCGATTACTAGTCTATTGTATTAGTCGATTACTAGTCTATTGTATTAGTCGATTACTAGTCTATTGTAATAGTCATTTAGTATCGTATTAGTCGTAATGTTACATTATTTGAACAAATTAAAAATAAAAAATATTTCTACTTTAATTTTTCTTTTCTCTGAGTATTAGATTACGATTCTAAAGTACTAATGCTTTATGAGAATATCAATAACGCATTCACAGTGTTTAAAAACTTATAAATTACTTGTGCAAAAATTCTTTTGGCATGTAACAAAATTATAAATTAAAGAATGTTACACATTTATAAAATCACAAAAGGCTAAAGGTGAAAAGTGTTTTCAGATGCCCCAAATTTTGATATTAAGTGCATTGGCCAATTTTTGTCGTATGGGATTCAAACATTTTGTTTCGTATTCTTCAAAATCAGAATAAAATTTCTCTAAATTCAAGTTTAAGGACCAGGGGGACGTATAAAAATTGGATTTCATAATGTTATAAAACTAATTTTTTTTAAAGTAACAAAATGACGAAACATAAGTATTTGCGTCATTTAAAATATTTTGTGTAAATTAAAGTGTGTGTCTAAGACCAACGGTTGCGAAAATAAAGGCATGGCAAGGACTTTTGTGGGCAAGGTATATAGTGATATCTAGTATGGGAAAGTAACATGTGTTTTCAATATATATTGTTACGAGTTTTGCATAGTGCAACATGAACGGCTTCAAGGAAAGTGAAACTCTGCCGGAAAAATAAGATTACATAGGCAAAGCCATTTAACATTGAGGTAAATGGCTGTCTCGCTAAATTGGAGTTATCGCCAAGTTCGTGATAGTTTAGTCGCCAAAGTTGGTGAGAAACCTACAAAAGTCAAACAGCTTGGGGACCATTAGGCAGCATTTTGGTCCTGTTCCTGTATAACTGTAATTGGTACTGTGATTGAATAACTGCAGTTGGTCCCTATATGTAACTGAACACCACTGTGCAGGCTCCTGAGCTAAGGTTATACCAAGCAGGATAATTTCTAAACAGCGGAAGTCTATATGTAACTGTAATAATAACTGGCCCTTATATGTAACTTTAAACGTATATGCTGTGGGGTTTTACTATTTAAATCTAAGTTCTAACTTAGAACCCCATGAACACTAACAAGCGAATAATCGCTTAATTGTGTGAACAGAATACGTAAGACTTCAAGAGGATTTATAACCCTTTATTTTTCAGTATATTTACAGTGAGTTCCTACATGGAACTTTACATAAAGCCGCCACTCGGGCTTGAACTTAAAATAATAATAATTTAAACTAAACTAGCTTAACTAAGCTATTTGAAAGGTATAGCCGAAGCTATCAGAAATCTAACTAGTTGGCCTTTAAGTATTAATTAAATCGGCGAAGCCAAGCAAGGACCTAAGGTATGGCCGAGCGTAGTAACAGCTAAGAGAGACGTAGCCAGAAGGCAAACGCGCGCTAGTCAGGAAATCAGACTCTCTCTCCTGAAGTCGGTGAAGTCACGACTTAAATAGTACTCTTTCTCATTTGCATGAACTGCGTTTCTGAATTTACATTCTGGCAGGAAATTGTGAGCTGCAATTAGAATAAGATAGGAAAGATACAAAATTTAAAATAACTGTTATCGGAAAGAGCATCAGTTCCCCATTTTTTTACCTGCTAGCTTGTCAAAGTCATGTGCCCTCAGAGGATTCATTTTCTTGTACAGCTTGTTAAGGCCCCTTCTGGGGCCATATTAGTAATTTTATAATCCGTATCCGTATCAGTTCCCGGTTTTAGTTCAGAGATGAATTCGGAGTATTAAGAAATGTCCGTGCGATCTTCACTTCTTTGATGGGCTTTGCATTGCGCTGTGTTTAACTTTCTAAGTAGTTTGAAGTGACAACTACTGATTGTGTTCTGTGATACTGATAAGAGCTGTACGAGTATCTTTGTAAAAAGTTTCAGAACTATAAATTGTTCAAAACTTTTAGGAAAAATAAATTTTATGAAGCCATCATCGATTCTGTGTGCATTCAACCCTTTACGAGTCCGAACGTAAGTAAGAATATCATTGCGTATGTTCTGGTAGGTATCTGTGCAAGGTTTGTCAGGTTCATAAATGCTTTGAGAAGTCTCTAATTGCCATCATTCTGCTTCTGTATCAGATTACGAGTTTTAATTAATAATTTCCTAAATTGCAAATGCAATAAAGTCCTAAATCTGTTAAGTCAATCCGCACTCTAGCGCTATAAAAGGCATATACGATTTTACTAGAAAAACTACTGCTCCCCGTTACCCGTAGGAAGAAAAAGGGGATTAAAAACCGGTTTCTCTATGTCATACCCTGAGAGCCGAGACTGATAGTACAATAAGTGCCCTGTGGGAAGACCAATTGAGTAAGACTTGTGAGTGAATAGTGTTAGTTCGACCAGAGCTCTGATTATGGTGAGCGGTGTGGCTGCAAAGGCATTTATGAGGCTTGTGCCATGTGTAATGTGAATAGGAATCATTTGCTTTCTGTCGCACTCTTATAACAGGTAGCCCTCGCATGCTTTGCCTTAGTTTATTAAACAAAAGTTTGACACAGAGCTTCATCGCATCATATGACGTCATTTCCTTTTGAAGTAATATAGGGTAGAAATATAAGGTATACCGCATTAAATTTTTTTAGACCGTTTTAATATTTCTTTATTGTTACTCAAAAACAATTGGAACAATTTGAGAAGGCTTCTTGAATGAAATATTAAGAGAAGTTTTTTGACGTTGCTTTTGTCTTTCCTCTCTAAATCGAAAATACACGAAAACATCGCATTAATTGATGAATGCTACCTAATTTAAAGGCACAAATTAATTAATGAATGCTGTGTAATTTATCTGGGCGATATAATGGTCAGAGAAAACTGACTGCCTTCTGGACCTAAGAATATAGGCTCGACTCCCGCAGTCTTAGCAGTATGTGTATCTTTCATCCTCGCAGCAAGCGCAATATCGGTCTCTCCATTTGACACACACAAAGCTCTTGGTGATGATGTGGCTAAACGGTAGATGAATTCAGCAATAGCTTCCGATCAGTGTTTAACCAGCAAGTATGCGAAATTAGGTCCTAAAATATCTTAATGAAAAGCCGTCGATAAGCAGGGGGGATGTTACATATCTGGTGTGAATTGGTAGGAGTACCTGTAACTGAGAAACGGGTGCTGCACTACTATAAAATCTGTCTACGTAAGTTGGAACTAATCCTCATGCTTAAAGAAAGGCCAAAGCCATATCAAGATAGAATTGTCACGAACAAAGCCTATGCTGCCGCAGCTACATAAAACCTAGGACCATCTCGAAACGTATACAGCTGTGATAAGCAGATTTTACGAAATTAAAAACACTTGTAAACTTCGTCAAGAGTGCAATCATTCACGAACTGGCCAGATCACTCAGACAAGCCCAGTACATGCTAATACTGAATACAGCGAAGATCCCAGCCCCTCGCAACGTATAATTCAGACAACAGTAGCTCTCCTCTTACACTGGTTCTTTGGAATGCAGCTAATCTGATAATAAATTCGATGAATTCTACCATTTCATTCTTGACTATAATGGAGATATCTGTCTCATCACAGAGACGCATCTCACACTTAAATTAGAGGCTAAATCTCTCTAATTTTAGGTTTTATAGGTGCGACAGATGCAGTCATGGAAGTGGCGGAGTTGCCAGCTATGTAAAATCTACTTTTAGCCCTTGCCTTATCCCTGCCTTTCATGTTGCCAAGATAACATGACTGGCTACGAAAGCATAGTGGTATCTGTCAAATGCTTCAGTGGTACAGCACAATCTTTTTTAGTGCAGTTTATAATCTTCCAAGTAACAAACTCAAGTAGGTTACTCTCAATAATATGATTCCAGACTCTATGTCTATTACATTATGCGGTGACATTAACGTCAAAAATGCGGAATGGGGTTGTAGGACTCCGTATACTAATAAGAAAGTACTATATGACTACATTTTGCAGTTAAACTGTCGCATCATGTCTGCCCCTCGGACGCTACATCGTTAGATATCGAAGGTTGTCCTTGGGGTTTGGCTCCTCTTGGTCAATGCTGGGGGAAGGTTGATGTTTTTACCACGACTTTCTTCTCTTTATGGTGGATGCGCAGCCGTTCACTTTTGACACTTGTACTTAACCCAGACTGTGTAAACAAAATTGTCCCCTTGGGTAGACCGGAGAGATTAGTCCTCCACCGACGACCCATGGGAATTGGGGTGGTTTAACTGTGTATGACAACCTTGAGCTTGTCGGTCTGGATGCCCCTTCCTCCTATCTTCCTATTGTACTCTTTGTACTGCCCCGGTAGTCATACATTGATTGCGGAAGAGGGTTCGGAATCGCCCGGAAAGATGGAAATATAGGGATTTCTTCTTAATGCACGACAAAGCGCTCGTTTATATGACAAAGCGCCGTTCATATTCATCGGATATGGGGCCGAGTGACTTTTTTTATTTTCAAAAATCAAACTTCACCTGATTACTCAATGCTATCACAACGTAACCAAAATCCAAGCCCCAGCGACATGAAAGCTGAATAACATCCAAAACAAGGACTTTTCAGTTTCATATGATTGTATGTATGTTTTGTGCATTATGCTTAGTTGGGGGGAGAACATGGGCTCTTTCGTATTAAACGTATGCAATTGGTGAATATAGTTACATTTTAGTTTCCGGAGGAAAATGTTCTGCGATTGTCTTTAGGACGATGTCGAACATATTATTTACAACATGCCTTTTTCTCCACAGAAACTCCGCTACGTAGGACTCGAAGTGATGACGAGCTGTTACACGTTACATGTTTTTTCGCCATTTAGCGCATCCCCATATGCATTCTACATTTTGCATGTGTGTGCCAGTTTCATCATCAACGGAAGTATAATTGTGATTTACTTAACAATGGGCATACCCAGATTGTTCAAGTTCTTCTGTTTTCTACCTCTTCCAACAGTGACTGTTCCTTCTTTAATGTTCTGTTTAATTTCGTTCTAATTATTCCAATCCACTACAGTTTTGTCGGCCATTTCTAGTTGCTTTTTGCAGAACTTGACCAATGTTTAGTTTTCGCGTCAACCATATGTGAAACGTAAATTTGTTCTGAATATCATTCGACTTCCTTCGAACCAGTTTCATACACGCATGCTATGTAATACTGTTTCGACATTTAAGGATGTTACGTTTCCAAAACAAATGCGATTAGGTGCGAAATTAAGAAAATTCGTTGCAATCAACGAAAATCGCAGAAAAAATGCGATTTTCGTTGATTGATTAAGTGCGAAAATTCTCATTCTCGATTTTCCGGTAGTATGCCGTAATTCTGCAAATAGCCAACTGTCTCTGTTTCATTTCGAGGTGAGCTCCAGAGATCTATATAAATCAAAAGTAAGGTACAAATTTTCTTTGACTTAAATTTAATCGAGTAGATAACTATCTAATAAACAACTATGTTATCGAACCACATGCAAACACGGAAACGTCCGGAATAGCATAGGTTGCCATAAATTGTGAAATATTTGGCAATTAATCGTTGGGGTGCTGATAATATTAAGGAACCAGAACATGTAGAACATCTAAAGCATTAAAACATTCGTCTTAAGTTTTGTCTAGCTTTCATTAATCCATTCTCGCAACTTTAATAACAGCGATGGGGCAAGATATATGTCAGCCACGCTATATTAAAGTATTGCTTAAGTCATTGCTTCATAAAAGATTTTATTCTATCGAACGTTCTCAGCAGTGACAATACTTACATCAGCTGAACATAACTAATGAACTTATGAACTTTTTTTTAACTGGTAAAAACTTTAAATCATGAAATGCAGTAGTACAATATAACAGAATAACAGTGCCACTATGACAAAGCAGCAATAAGCACTACTTTTTAATTTTTTTATATGCTTACTTTTATGTTATGTGTATGCATGTATTGAAAGTCCATGCTGTTATGAGTACATTGTAAGTTATATAAAGTTTTATGATCTATGTGTATATGCTATATTTTATAATTCTATGGGAGTGCCGGGGATGTCACTCTGTACAACGAGCGCCATTAAAAACCAATGTAAGAAACAATAGCTTTTCAAGATCTTGCCCTTCAAATATATAAACTCCCAGAGCGGCTCCCTTGTTGCCCCTGGGAGCTGTTGCTCTAGATTGGAGACGGTGGGATATATACACCTGTTTACCTACGTTGGATATTACACTGCTGGCCACCGTAAATGCAACACCCTGAAGGAAGTATGCAAATAACATGAAATTTACAACATGCATTAACGGAGGTGAGATATGCAAATGATTAGAATTTCAGCGCAAACGCACATCACGCGCTACTGTGGCGCCACTTCAAAGCACTGTTTAAGGCTTGCAGTTTTCGACGATTTCAAGTTCGGCAATTGCGTTTTTCTTGTGTTTTTTTCAAAAAAAAAAACGACCAATTATGCCTCGTAGTAAACAGCGATCATCGTTTGATCAAGTATCCGAGTTCGACAGAGGAAGGATAGCGGCCTACTGAGAGTGTGGATTATCATTCAGGGAAATCGGTTGTCATGTTGGACGAAACCAAACAACTGTAATGTGGATATGTGACTGTTGGATGCAGGAGGGTACGATGGACCGACGGGTTCGATTGCATCCACCTCAGTGCACCAGTTCACGTGATGACAGGAACATTATGCGCATGGCAGTGACGGATCGCTCAGTCACATCACGAACCATAGCACAGCACATTCAGTTTGTAACGCATTATCCAGTGTCTGCGCGTGCCATTCGACGTCGTTTACAGCAGAGCGGTCTGTCCGCAAGACGTCCATTGCTTCGTATACCCTTGACGCAGAACCACAGACTTCTCCACCGCCAATGGTGCGATGAAAGAAGGATGTGGACGTCAGAATGAAATGAAATTGTCTTTACTGACGAGTCACGCTTCTGTCTGCAACACCACGGTGGTCGGATTCGAGTCTGGAGACACCGTGGAGAGAGGATGCTGAACAGCTGCGTTATGCACCGCCACACTGGTCCTGCACCGGGTATTATGGCATGGGCGGTATTGGATATCACTCTCGCACTCCTCTAGTACGCATTGCCGGTACTTTAAGCAGCCAGCGCTACATCTCCAAGGTGTTGGAGCCAGTTGTCGTTCCTTACCTTCAGGGCTTGCTCACAGCCATATTTCAACAGGATAATGCGCGACCACACATGGCACGCATTGTCCAAAGGTTCTTCGTCAGTCGCCAGATTGAATTGCTTCCCTGGTCGGCTCGCTGTCCGGATCTTTCGCCGATAGAAAACATGTGGTCTATGGTTGCTGAACGACTGACCCAGACTACATCCCAAGCTGCCACACGAGATCAACTTTGGCAACGTGTGGAAGCTGCTTAGTCTGCTGTACCCTAAGAACACATCCAAAGTTTCTTTGAATCAATGCCGAGGCGTGTGGCAGCGGTGATCTCCAACAATGGTGGCTACTCTGGCTTCTGATTCTAGAAGGAACCACACTTCACAGAAGTCTATAAATTTAATCGTTTGATACTTGGTCAACATGTTATCTACTAAATAAATTTTGTTGTGATATCTCTTGTATTTCTTGGTGTTGCAATTTGGGTGGCCAGCAGTGTAGATGTCCCCGCCCTCCATCACCAGTCGCCGCAGATCTCGCAACTTTTTGGACAAACTGTGTGTGTTATCCTGGATGGATCCTATGTAGACTCTAAGTGTAGTCTATATAGATTACGATAATGCCATCCAATAGCCAAATTCAGTTGTTACGTGACATGACGTTTCCGCGAACATTTTTGAACTGAGGAGTATGTTCTTTCTATATCTAGGTTAAATTTTACTAAGGCGCATCCATAATTGAGATAATTAAAAATATTAAACAGAAATTATATATAAATGCTAAGGTTAGAAAATAGCAATTTACCTTTACGTGTAGTTTTAATCCTGGCTTAGTGCTAACTATGCACAAAAAGATTGCTGTTCGCCCCTCGCTAATTTCAGCACTTGGAGGTTCCACTGATTTAATTTCAGGAGGAGGACAAGGTTCTGAAATTAGAAAGAAATTTACTTTTTTCTCCCACATAACAGATAGAGGGCTGGTTGATAACATATATAAACTGGTACTTCAAAATAAGCTTAGAATTATTAACTGAGACTGGATTAGGTAATGTCTATGTACTGGAGACAGACTATTAGATAAACATTGTGAAACGTAAAATAAAAGGATATATTTAGACTTGTTGAAGAAAATAAACAATTTTCTGTTCAATAAGTTTTTAATAGATTTGAAACATATTAATATTAATTTTATTTATGTTTAGTAATTTAGTAATTCTACAAAACCAACGAAACAGGAAATTGTTTTCTTCATCTTTTGGTTTGAATCAGGTATTGTGACTGGCGCACCTGGTCATATTTTTTCTAATGTATTAATCAAAGTAACATGTATTTTCTTATCAAGTTAAAATGATCGAGAGCTAGTTCAGTTGCAAAAGCCTCTCTTCAGCAACTATGGCCCATCAGCGGCCGAGCGATCAAGTCACTCAAACACTGGCAGTTCGGTCCGTGGTTCGATTCCCAACAAACGGGCTGACTGCATAGGCGTTTTCTTGGATTTCCTCGTGTGTAACCTGTATATGAGCCAGTTTCCCTTGAAAAGTCTTCAATGAAGGCATCCCTCTTCACAGGCAGATTGCCTTTAAGTGATTTTCCGCAATCAAATAAACCAAACCAAGCTATTCAGCAACTATGAACTATTTCAGCAACTGTGCCTAAAGTCTACGCAGAGACCAAGTTCTTTAAAATATCATTGAAACGGAGTTATTGTTCCTCCTTCAGATCTCAGAAAATGAAAATGTTGTCAATTATGAAAAGATTCTTGGTGTTTGTGTCAATAAATGTTCAATTTCTCACACACTTGGCCGGACATTTGTAATTTATAATACACTCACGTTTGTGAAAATTGCAACACCATGAAGGACTTACGCGAGTGAGCTGAAATTTTCAGGAAATGCAAAGTAGCGCATGATATGCAAATGATTAGAATTGCAAATCCGTAGCGCATGCGTATGCTGAGCAGCGCCCTCTGAACGGCTGATGGATCCGAATAAATAGACGGCTGTAGCGAGGCGTGTATGGTTATCGGTGGTTATCTGCTAGTGGTAAACGTTAACTCAATCTGTACTTATGCCTCGTCGACGAAAGAGAGCGAGATTTGAACAACTTACAGAGTTTGAACGAGGGAGAATCATCGGCCTTCGTGAAGCTGGATTGTCGTATCGTGCAGTAGCCTCTCGTGTGCAGCGTAACAGCAGCACAGTGATGCGCGTTTGGAAGCAGTGGACGGACGAGTGTCGGACAACTCGGAAATCCGGGAGTGGACCCCGAAATGTGACGTCAGCTCGCGATGATAGACACCTGGTCCGCATGGCGCGGACGGACCGTACAGCTTCCTCTAGACAATTGGCAGCACTGTGGTCAATAGCTACAGGTGTTTCATTGTGTGCTTCATCAATTCGTAGACGTCTGCTGCAGTGTGGACTGCGCGCACGGACTCCTTTATACAGGATCCCCCTAACGCACGACCATCGCCGCCTGCGGCTACAATGGGCCAATCAGCATAGAGACTGGCGTGCTGATTGGCAGCATGTCGTGTTTTCTGACGAATCCCGCTTTAATTTGTGGTACCATGATGGCCGCATTCGTGTCAGACGCTATGCCGGTGAACGCCACCTTCCGGAGTGCATTATCGAACGCCACAGTGGACGAACACCCGGAGTTATGGTCTGGGGCGCCATAGCATATCATAGACGATCTCAATTGCTACGAATTGTGGGCAATCTGAACAGCAACCGGTATATCCGTGAAGTTCTACAGCCCGAAGCTGTTCCCTTCCTTCAAAGCTTGCCAGGCGCTGTATTTCAACAGGACAATGCCCGCCCTCATACTGCTCGGATTGTTAAATCCTTCTTTGCAGCGCAGCAGGTACAGCTTCTTCCTTGGCCTGCGTGTTCCCCGTATATGTCGCCAATTGAACATGTGTGGGATGTCATTGATCGGCGTCTTGCTCGTGATCCTCGTCCTGTTGCGTCTGCAGACGAACTTTGGGTACGCGTACAAACGATATGGAATGCTCTTCCTCAGTCAGACATTCAAACTTTGTTTGACTCCATGCCACGTCGTGTAGCAGCACTTATTGCGGCGCGTGGTGGCCACACAAAATACTGATTCTGATCTCTTGTTCTTGTTTGTTTGCTTTGAACATTTAATCATTTATTTGTACCACTACCACTCAACTGTGTATTAAATTGCATTCAGTTATGACGATTCCTTCTTGGTGTTGCAATTTTCACAAACGTGAGTGTATGTTCCTGCCTTCGTAATTTCGAGTGAAAATATTTACTCGATCGTTTACATTAGATAATTTTTCATTAATAAGTTTCATTCACTTTACTGAAATGAAACACATTACTACATAAACGACACTCTTTTTACTTTATTCGGTACTCTTTATTTGCCAACAATTTCTGGTGATTATATGAAATAAATGATACATTATTTGGGGACATTTATAATAGTCATTATTTAGAGTAGCTTGTATATGTGCTAATTCGCAGTATTTACTGTAATAACACACACATCTAAATAAAACAATGAACCAATTGTTGCTAAAATTTATGTATTCGTTAAAAATATGTACCTGTGACTTCCAAAGTGAAATCCATTGTGTCTTCATCTACTTTATTTCGCGCAATACATTTGTATGTTGCTGTATCAGATTTCTTTAAATCTGTTAATCTAAGAGTGGAATGCGTTCTATCTTTCGAGAAGTAGCTCTCAGTATCTTCTATCAATTGGCCATTTTTTAACCAGAATATGTGAGGCTTTGGCTTCCCTGTTGCTATGCAATGCAAAGTTGTTTGCCCACCGATTTCTTCTTCAATCCTCGAAGGTCGTTTGCTAATGACGGGTGGAGCTAAATAAGGGATGACGAAAAGAAAGAAAAAGCTTTCATTTTAGTATTGGGTTTGAATCACTTAAGTACATTTCTAAAACTGAAGTAAGAGCTAACAATATACAAAATACTTCGTAAGGCTATCATAAGTAAGAATTTCAAGACTAAAAAAATTAAGTAAACAAGAAATGAAACAAATTTTAAATATCAAGCCACATAATATATATAGCTTTAAAGAAAACATAAGGAGTTTTTTCTTTCAATTTCCACTTTCCAACCATGGTGAAACCTGATGCGATACTTTGCACTGCCCGAAAAAAAAGTTTAATTTCGATTAAAAATTTAATTAAGTTTAAAATTTCAGCTTCCTTTAATACATTTGATTTCGCGTATGCAGTGAAAATGTAAGAATTTTTCATTTTGGTGGATTTGCAATAAATATCAACTGGGCGAAGATAAAAGTGCATAAATATAAGTTTTATTCTTTTTAAAAATTATTATAAGCATTTTTTTTAATCACAGTTTTTTTCTCCCACATTGTGCTTAATCTGCAACAGAACGCAATGTTCATATTATTCTGAACGTTTACTATGTGTTTGATGGAGAACTAATATAATAATCAAAGTTTGAAACTTGGTCGATAAGCAGCACCATGGACAGAATGAATACTCATACAATTCGTGAAGGTATTCCATTTTGCAAGTAATATCAGCGAAAAACTAGACTTGGGGATTTTTAGACGAGGAGTTCTCTAGCAGAGAAAAAAATATCAACAAGTGAATGGCGAATTCATACATACTGTGTGATAAAGATTTTTATTTTAACTTTAATTCCGAGCTCTCGAAAAGAAATATTAACTTTATAACCTCCCAGTAGCCTTTTGTATCCTTTGTATATCAAGAAGGATGCATTATGAAATTTCTATTAATAAAGGAAGCTGTCGGGCTTAATCACAATCGCCCCAAAACTTTCGACGTTGAGAATGCATATGAACAAAACTACAAGTGACATTTCACAGTCGCAAATCCCTAGAACAGGGCATAAAAATTGGAACTCTTGCCTGAAATATCTGCAGCTATAGATGGGCAAACGTAATATCCGTAAGGATTTAAGCAGCTCTCATCAATAAGTGCAACGTTACATACACTTTGGAATTTGATGTACACATGCCAGAGAATTTACACTAATTTGTGCTCTATTGTGCTACCAATGTTAAGAGTCCAGACAGTTTGCCACACTTTATTTGATATTGCCTTAAATTTTGAGGCAACTGCTGCTGAGGACTTTTGTTACTCCCAGAGGGCAAGCAATTCCCAGAAATGCTTGGTCGATGAATGTTGGAATCGTGCCGCCTTCTGTTAGGTATTTCTTGTTTCTTCTCTCACCAATTTTTTTACCACAGCACGAGAATTACAAGGCATTTGGCTAAATATACAATACACTTATTTCTCTCAGCCACTGTTTGAGAGCTGTCAGACATGCTGTGTTCTACACCGCACTATTCAAACAATAGTCACTGCTGTACGACGCACATGCCATCTGTCAGAAATATTCATTATCTCATAACTACGTTGTAACTCATAGATGCATTATATTTACCTATCTGGTGGCTGTAAATATTGTGCGTGCACGCTTCAATTTATAGGTACTGTTCTGGGCTGCGGGTAATTGGAAATGCTGCATTTTTCCTTTGTTGTTCTGTTCAAATGCATTCACGGCTGGGAAGTCGATAGTCTTCCTTCCGAGACAAATTATAAAGTATGCTCAGAAAGTTTCCTAACGTTTTGAATACGCGATTTTACAGCGATATCTGGTATGTGATTTTGTATGTAAGGGACTTTAGAAAGATTATTCTCGTTTCTCTCGTATTTGAATTGTGTTATGTATCAAAATGTTTTGTTGAAAGACTTGTTAAAAGTTCTCCTGAGATTTGGAAAATAGGTCAATTTCTTGAACAGCATACTAGCATAAAGTTTTGCGTTAAATTTCAAAAGAAATTAGCGGAGTCCAATTAGATGTTGAAATAAATTTGTGGTGATCATTGCTTGATTTGTGGTGATCATTGCTAGTATTATGAGTAGATTAAGAGATTCAAAGATAGAAGATTACCGTTCAGGAGGATTTCCATCCAGGATGCTCACTGACCACAATTGATGGAACTCACATTACTCAAATTCGTGAAATCGTGTGTTCAACTCAGAGATCACTGTACGAGAAATTACGATACCGTGATTGTAATATTTCATTTGGATTATGCCGTCAAATTTTCATTGAAAAACTGGAAATGTGTTGTACTACTGTAAAATTCGTCTTGCGTCTGCTGAGTCGAGATCAGAAAGAAAATCGCATTGCTGTTTGCCAGGAATATTCAAATCATGAAAATACGGATAAAGACTTCATGAAAAGAGTAATTACTGGCGGTGAGCCGTGGGTTATGGTTTTGTTACTGAAACAACAGCCCAGTTTTCACAGTCAAAGGAAAGTGCAACAGGTCAGACAGAAAAATCAAAGTTTTATTAACAATTTTTTGACATCGAGTTCAACATCCACCATGAAATTGTTTCATAAAGACAAGTAATGAATCTTGAAGTGCTTCGACAAAATATATGGAGAAAGAAACTCGAACAGTAGACAAAAAAAAATCTCGCTTTCTTTATGATAACAACGAATCTGCACGCGCATCTTTTTCTAATCCTTAATTTGGTCTAAAAATATAGATAGTGCTTTTCCAATCTCGCTACTCTCCTTACATTTCTTCCGCAGAGTTCTATCTTTTCTTCAGAACTAAAATCAACTTCGATAGAATAAGAATTCAACACAATCGATGAGATATAAGAAAACTTGCTAAGAAAACTAAGCGTTCTTCCGAAAGAAGCTTACCAGGATCACTACATGAATTGGAAACCGCGGTAGGAGCAATGCATCAGTCGAAGAAAAGAGTACTCGAAAGATGACAAGATTGAATAATCATTGCTCCGAGTTAAAAATATATTTTGGAAACTTTTTAAACAGACCTCGTATTCGCTGAAATATCTGAAGTTTTTCAAGAAATTCGGCACATGTTATAGTTAATACGTCGGTTACGTTTTAAATAAGGTCCATATGTAAACACTGAGCAGAATCTGATGCCACTTGTATCCACGGCATCAGTCTCTAGGCTTCATAGTGTGCGATTAGAATGTTTAAAAATTAGAGAACTCCGCTGACAGTGAAATGTGGCCAGTCATCCGGTTACTAACAGCAGGCAAAAAAAGCTGCGGATATTCATCGTTAGATATGTGACAATGGAATGCTGATAGTAAAGGGCGAAAATTGTGGAGATTTTCCAAAAAAATCTCGAAACTATGCACGGTGTATAGATCAGTGGTGAGCCATTTGTAAGCATTGATAGTTTGATGCAAATAGCTGAGACCTAAATTCACGGTTGAAGGAAGGAAAATCAGGATGGAGAATTGAAAACAGCAGCAAGTAACCAGCTATCATCACCAGAGGCAGAATTCTCCGATCATAGTACCAAAACAGAATCCGTTAGGAAAAAATTAAATCCGTTAGAAGAAATATTCAACCGGCAAGAAAATTGTGTAGAAAACAGAAGATTTTATGTAAAGTCAGAAAATAAATGATTTTTGAAACATTTTTAAATGCTTCAGTTTTGTTGCAAAAGATCCCTCTCACTTAAAATATAATCCTGGTATTTCAGTAATGAGCAAACATAAAGTTAATACTTTATAGACTTGAAAGGGAAGGAAACATACTACAAATGCTTATTCCCCAGAAACAAAGTTCCTTCCTTCTGAAACAGTGAAAGCAGCTACTAATTCGTGATTGGCAATTTGGAAAAAGATGACAAGCGGAAAAATATTAGAAAATAGTGATAAGGAAAATTCTCAGATACGGACACTTTTTTTTCAATTGCATAAAACATTAATATACGTCTTATTAAGATCTGATGAGTTTTCATTGAAATAAAATTATTCAATAATAAAATATTCCTTTTAAATCAAAACTGCAGTTGCAGAACTTACATCCAAAATTTCTATTTGCAGCATTTGGATTCAGAGGAGTGTTATTTTTATTTTCTTCTTCGGGATCTAAAATAAATTTGCAAAAATTATTTACATAAGAAACTAAATATAATAAATTATAAATTTGTTAACTATCTAGAAAATTAATACATACCATCAACTATAAGTAGTACATTGATTCGTGTTGTTCCAAAGCCATTAATTGCATCACATTGAAAAATACCAGCATGTCCTTTTGTTACTGTCTTAATTGTCAGAAGTCCCTTCCGAGTCATTTTATATCCACTTTCCATATATAAAGATATGTTGTTTTTGAACCATTCAATATATGTATGAGGTTTCATTTCAACCGGGCATTTTAATACTGCAGTCTTATTAACTTCAGCAAAATTGATACTTTCACGATCTGCGATAGTCTTCCTCGGAGGTCCTGTTTAAAGCATAAATAAACAAACAAAATGAAATATGATAAATATGACATAGAAGCAAGTTAAAACGAATTTGAAGTAACGCGATATTTTGCACAAGTTTTGTCTGTTTAATTAACTGGTTACAGTTAGCATGCAAGAAAACTGTCTGTCTTGGGATAATTCGCGCGAACTTTACCGGAATCAATCAAACTAACAACTCAGATCAAATTTCCAATATTCAGCGTTATTAACCATTTGTTCATAAATGCGCATGCATTGCTTTGATTTGGCGAAACAGTTTAATAAAATATTCTGTAAATTAAGGCGATTAATATATAAGGAATTTTCTCCTCTCTTACCGCAGGCTTTGTCGTGTAATGAGAAGGACGTCCGGCTATTCCTGTGTTTCAATTTTTAGTAGTATTATTATTACATGTCTGGAAGCCCAGCAACGGCACGGGGGCCGAGCTAGTCGCAGACGTGCTGTCGAAGTTCGCAATGTCAATCTCGACATGAGAAGACGAGGGAGGGCCCTACGGACAAGTGGACTAACACGCCGGTCCGCAGAAGGGTAACACACCCTCTATCACGAAAGAACTTCGCGACGAGTTTCCATGAAACCGGTTAAAGACGTTTCCCGACCACCAGTGGTAGCCATTTCTCAACCACTGGCCAGTATCTCGCCTCTGCCCGCAGACTTAACGTTGCGAAAGAACGGTGGGCTGAGTGCCGTTCGTGAAAGCCACAACACAAGAGGAGACGAACGCACCTCTCCACTGAAGAACTCAGCGAAGCGCACGAACGAATCCACCACGTCTGTTTTGCGGTCGGAGCGGTAGTCAAACCCTCGACCCGCCACAGCCGTGCCTGTGAAAGACTTTTGCGTCCAGGAGATCCGGAGTTCGAATCTCGGCGGCATATAAGCAAAATGTACACTGCTAGGGCAACGGCTTGAATTTGGCCAATAGCAGTCCAGATGAGGGTCAGCATTAACTCCGCCCACATGAGTGATGTCACATTTCTGACGTGTGTTTACATTCTGCTGTTCGGCGTCATGAAGTGCGTTTTTCGAATGTACATTTAGTTTTTCGGAATGAAAGTGTTTATATATATATATGCATATATATCTGTATATAACGATTTAATGTTTGTTTCAGAATATTAAGGATTACTCTATTATTCCAATACTAATTAGAGCTAGTCAGATGGAAGTTACTGATGGCTGGAAGATGCATGTAAAATGTGGTTTACAAATTATTCTGCATATTGATAATCAGAAACTTTTAAGCGATGAAGATTAAATCGTCTAATATATAAAATGTACCTGCGCGAATTAAACCAAGTAAAATTATCTTTTCTTGGTTAAAAACGCTAATTTGTATGAGTAATTAATGCAGTAAATATTCTGAATCAAAATACTACCAGTTGCCATTGCAATGAATTAACAGTGTGTCAAAAAATGCTTATAATACAATTCATATATATCTGCATGAATATTTAAAGCATTATTAACTGTGATCTGATTTCGTTTTTGAATTTAATATGCTTTCTTAGAAATAAACTTCATTTTATTGTTAAAACGTAAAAAGTATAAAGACGAAAGTGTGTATCCACTGTAATGAACATATTGAAGAATGTATTTAAGATATTCTACCAGCTCTGATATTTCAAGACTATTGGATATGCATATCTATGGAGATTAAATCACTGTTAACTGACATTATGGTTCTGGTAAAGCATACATGATTTTCATTATTCAGTATGCATTCTTAGAAATGAAGTTCATTGTTTTGTTGGAATGTAAAGAAAATAATACTGAATATCTGTTTAATGCCTAGTGTAATAGACCTACTGAAATCTAATTTAGCTATAAAACTGCAAATGCTAAATGATGCTGAACATAATTTAGCAAGAACTGAATTTAGTAAGATATGTTACCAGTTATGGTATTTCAAGACTATCGAAACTGTCTACAATGAGGCATCATTACCTATTCTAAGGTATAATGCTGAACTGAATCTAATAAGTATACTTTTATTTCCAGGAAACCATACCCTAAAGTGATTTGCTTGAATGTGTATTTATAGTCCTTTACTTCCAGTCATATACAGTATTTCCATAATCCAAAACTGAATGGATTAAAATAAATTAACTTAAAGTAACATTTCAAATTTTACATTTTGACATATTAAAGACTGATTAACTGGAGTTCCACTGATGATTGGACTCGATAAAATATGTCTTGAACCAATATTATTTTTGAGAAGAAGCATTTGATAATGATTTTCTAACATTAGTATGTGTTTTAACTGTGAAGGTTGTGCATTCAAAAAATCTAATGATATGCACATTATTATTCACTTATTTCAAAATTCATTAAAAGTATTTTTTTACAATTTACTGCCTGATTTTATACATTATATGTATGAGTAATTAATGATTATTGTAAATATGCTATGTAACTTACATGGTGATTTTTATATTGAAACAACTTATTTATATATATAAGATCTGTATGCGTCATAAATTGACTGATGACAATTGAAATTGAATTGTTAGTAAGAAATTAATGATAATAAAATGTATTATTGATGTATCTAATAAGATGTATTATCAATGACAGTATATAAAAGTAATCGAAACTGTAAGATATATGGTTAGAAGGTACTACTCTATTATCGAATTACACATATGCATACGTACATAGGCCCACCAGTGGCTGAGCGGTAAAATCTTGAACACTGAGTTCAAATCCAGGCAAATGGGCTGAGTTCATGGGCGTTTTCGTGGTTTTCCCCATTTGTAAGGTATATACCAGCCAGTTTCCTTTAGAAAGTCCTCCACAAAGGTATCCCTCCCCATAGGCAGATAGCCCTAGTGTGCTTTGCCATACTAAACTGAACTGAAACCAAAACCACATGTGGATACATACATCTCTGAATCCTGTCCCGATAACAGAAAAGTATCGGTTAAAATTAGGTCATTTAAAGATATGTGAAAAGAATTTTAAATTAAAATCAAGGCTATATATCATTATCTTGTAATAAATACATTGGACTTAAGATCACGCTGTAACTATTTAATATGAGTTGAACTAAGCTGTCAATAACGCTTTGTATTTACATTAAGTACTGAAATCAAGATCAGAATGTTATGAATTAGTATTATTGTTCATATAAGTGCTTCCCATTTAGAAGTCCATTCTATTATCCATAATTTACTATCCATTCTTAACAAATGAGAACAATACCATATTAATTATCACGTTTTATTTATTTTTATAATTCTATGAATTGCAATAATTTCCTTTTCCAATATCTTCTTTTATAAAATACTTTCAATGTATAATTCATGCTGTAAATGTTAATTTCTCTTCATCATAAGTAAAATATATACACACATTATTGATGAAAAACTGAAGAGGGGAAAATTATTTAATTAAAATTTCAAATTATATGTTACAGTAAACAAACATATTGATGTCTATAATACATTTATTAAAACTTAATTATTTATTATAGTGAAACAATCTAATTCTCAGATTAATAGATAGAGTTTAAAAAGCAAAGGTCTAAGATATCATGTAACATTTATTTACATAAGAACGATTGTAAATACACAATGATCATAAGTATGAATTTAATAATAGCATAGGTTATCTCATCTTATTATTTCATGTTAACCTGTTTTTTGTACTGCCTGTAAAATTAATGGTACTTACATAGTAACACAACCACTTTGGCTCAATTTGGATCTAACACATGAAAAGATAAAAGTTACTCATTGGGCGCAAGTTCATGATTTTCACAGCTTTTCTTAAACAGATACCCAAATTATTGATGTCTATCATAAGTTGACTAACAATATCAAATTACGAAAAGAAAACATACTTTAGCAATTTAAAATATAAATTTTAATTATTAAATAAGGATTATATAATACATTAAAAAAATAAAACTCGTTCATCTTTAAATCTTTCCATAATTTTTTTGCCCTATCCTTTTCCTCAAGCGATTTGCTTTTGCTTGAAAAAACATTAAAGAATTTCAGAGACTCAGCATCGCGTAAACGTCAGTAACATCAGCTATCTACCAAATGTATTTCCTTCTTGTGTCCTGTAGGAATTTTTTGGCAAAATTTTGTATTCCTGTAAAATTTTGACCATAGTTTCTCCCATTGTTGGCAAATTCCAAAGTGCATAAATTTTCATATCTGTCTCTTTCTGTTTGCTTTTCATATATATTTTTTAATAGTTTTATTTTTGATGTTGATTTACATGATGTCAGTTTAAACATAAGAAAGCAGAGAACAAAAGAAGGCAAAAAATATCACAATTTGTTCATAAAAATTGTTGGAACTTGGTGTACAATCTAAAGAATGCGTATGAAAATGGTGACATTGCCCTATTAAAAGATTGTTATAAGCATGGTTGTCGGAGTTAAGCACATTTTAAAAATTTGACGAGATCTACTGAGGTGGTTGCAATAAAATAATAACATTGTAATATGTGCTTTTCTATATGCATTTTTACTGTTATGAATGTAAAATTTTTACTTGTAATTAATTAAAATCTGAATATACTAATTATTTATTTGCCCTCTTATGTAATTTTGATAAATTAGCAACCATTTACACTATTTATTTTACATCTTCATTAATCTTCAGACTAATTTTAAATTTAGTTTCAGTGTGAATTTCTTTTGTTCTCTGCTTTCTTATGTTTAAACTGACATCATGTAAAGGAACATCAACAATAAAACTATTAAAAAATATATATGAAAAGCAAACAGAAAAGGAACAGATATGAAAATTTATCAGTTCAGTTTCATATATATTCTGTACAGTAATACCCTTAAATTGAATAATAGGTGGGACTAATGAAAAGTACAACTTTACATACAGAATCAGTCAGAGAAATATATACAAACTTTATCAAATGATATCTATACATTGGTTTCAAAGTTGAATTAGCTTTACAATATATGGTATGGTATTCCCTTAACATGTCAGTAATCTCACATATATGTGACACATGATAGTGAACCAAAATGGATTTGGAGGACTTTGAGGAATATTCAGTAGTACAGGTTATCGGTTAAGCTAGAGGTCCATCAAAACATTATGGCAGAATGTGCAGCAGTCTCCTCAGACACATCGACAAACTTTGTTCAAATAACTGCTCAATATTGTTCTATGTGTCTAGCTCCTAATGGCTACCGCTGTAACACTTTGAGCAATCTAAGTAACTGTACAGGTACAGGAAGATTGTATTACACTTAGCCTAACCTCTCATATGTATGATTTGATTAACTTATAATTAAGTTCAATACTAAAGCACAAGAATTTTCTTAATTAAAGTGTGTGCATTTTTCTGATGGGCCCTTTATAAATATAGATGAATTTCAATTGAATAGGACCAAGGGTCAGACCACAGCATCCGAGCGGCAAAGTTGATGAAAACTATCAGTTCAGTCCGGGGTTCAAATCTTGCTGAATGCGCTGGCCGCATGGGCACTTTCACGGTTTCCTCCAGTGTAATGTGTATAAGAGCCAGTTTTCCTTTGAAAGTCCTCCAAGAAAGCATACCTCCTGTTAAGCAGGTAGCACTCGAGGGCTTTCCCATAATTAAATAAACAAAACCAAGCCAAGGGCCAAAAGAAAATTTTTGATAAAAAATTTAGTTTTCATTCATGTCAGTATAAAATAGAGTACTTATGTATTATCCTATCGATCGTTTGTGGAAATTTCAGCAACAGTCACCAAGTGCAAATCATTTATATGGAATTACTATAGGGCACAGTCATCCATAATTGGCACTAAATCATGCTAGTTAGCCAGTCAACGGGATAATACGTAAGAACCTAAAACAGTATTAAAATTAATACAGTGCATTTATGTGGATGCCAATGGCCTCATATTTAGCACCCATTTCTAATTAGCATCTATGTTCTCCAAAGCTTTTATCATTTGAGCAAATGATCTTATGTCAAACTTGTAAGTATCATACATTTTTTGGCGAAATTGGAACAGTCTAACTTCATGTTCCCTTAAATCAGGGATAAATATTCCATAATAGCAGTAAGAAATATGTTTATTTTCTTATATATCTAGCATTTTTCAGTATTATACTCAAATATAGGACTTCATGTTATATTTAAAATTTATATATAAATATATATCAATATACCAGAGCCTGATCTTTACATTCCAAAAAATAGGAAACTAAATTTGAGATTCACATTGCATGCATGGCATTGAAATTTATATAATTTTAATTTCAGCTTCAACATTATTCATTTCCTATATCAAATCTTAATGTGGACTAAGACTGATATGTCCTACATTATAAAACACTTCCTTCCCTGTAAAAAATATGCTCACCAGCGGCGAGTGGTAAAGTCGCTGGACACTGGTAGTTCGGTCTGAGATTTGAATCCCATGAATGTACTGGCTGCATGGGCATTTTCGTGGTTTTCCCCACGTGCAATGCGTAATTCAAGCCAATTTGTCTTACAAAGTTCTCCACGGAGGCATCCCTCTCCTTAGGCAGACAGCTCTCAAAGCTTTGCCATAATCACATAAACCAAACCCTGCAAACAAAGTCAGGAACAGATTATCATAAAACAGTAAACCTTTTCTTTGTGATCACCTCTGAAACTGACTATTTCTCAGTATACAAACTGCTGGTGGTCAT
>KK113376.1:56089-110086 GCA_000611955.2 Stegodyphus mimosarum
TGTATTTATTAAAGGTCAGAAATTTATTCAAACATTTTTAAAAACGCAAATTAATCAACAAAATTTGGCATTAAATACTTTGTTTCTGAAAGCATAATTAATAATAACTTCTGAGTTTGATTTAGTGTGTATGATGACAGTTTTTTGCACTAATCAATGTCATTTGATTGACAGATATGAAGCATTTCTATTCAGGAGCTGTTTTGCTTTTGTTTAGTTTATTTGATTATGGAAAGCATGTAAGGTGTCTATATAAGAGGGATGTCTTTGTGGAAGATTTTCTAAGGAAAAAAACTACCTCATGTCCATGTTACGCACGTGGAAAACCAGGTAAGTGCTCATGCAGCCAGCCTGTCCATTTGGAATCAAACTCAGATCGAAATATCAGCATTCCAGTGACTTTACCACTCATCTACTGTTGGGCTAAGTGTGAAGGGCCAGGAAGGATAATAATTACATGTATTGAAAACTGAATTCTAAACTAAAACTATAAAGATAGCAATGGAAATTCATTTATCAATACTAGTTCTTATTAAATTAAAATACTGCATAAAATAAATTTATAAAGCTGTTGAATGAAAATTTTCCATTAACATATTTGAGAATGTGTAAGGAGTAATAGATTAAGAATTTTTTTAATATTATTAAGTAATTTTCTTTTAAAGGAATTATAAAATATAAAACAAACAAAAGCTTCTTTTAGACAAATTATTCTACTATTAAAAATCATATACTACTGGAACTGACATCCCACTTTATCCAAAATTAAATCAATCCATTATTAGGTGATCAATCAAGCTGGGCAAAAATATTAAATATGAACACACTCATCTCAATTATTTAAAAATCTGAATGTGAAGATGTGAAATATTAAGAGGAAAAAGCTTTTTAGATTATTCGCTAGAAATATGGCATTCTGAAAAATGAACCAAAAGGAGAATTATATATAAATATTAATATATAGACGCCTACACACACATATTGATACATATAATTCAAATATGATTACATATTGAAAATATATGTATGTGTGTGTGTACCCATGCACACATATACAGCGAAATTTTGTACAGTTTGAGACATATTTGGAACAGTAAGGAAATAATACTTTAAAATTTTCTTTTTAAAAAATAGCATCACTATAGCAAATTTACATTGCAAAGTAAAAATGTTCATTCAGCGAACGTACTTCCAACAGAATGTAAACAAACGTCAGAAATGTGACATCACTTATGTGGGCGGAGTTAACGGTGAGCTTCTCTGGATTGTCATTGGCCAAACTCAAGCCGTTGCTCTAGCAGTGTACATTTTGCTTATATGCATCCCGGCGAGAGCGTAATAGAGTGGCAGATTTTTCGTATTTTTTGCTTTTAGGAATCTAATGACTCTACAAGTGGCGCTTGAAATAAGATGTGGGGGTCATAATTCTGGATTTGCTGAATGGGTCCCCTTTTCCGCAGTAGCCCCTTAAATGGTGGAGAACGCAAGGAGTTTTCTCCTTGCTTACCGCGTGCTTTCATAATGTAATTGGAACCACGTTTGGCTAGCAGTGAGGAGGTCCGAAGTTCGAGTCTCGGCGATAGCACCACATATATATTTCCCGTTTTATTAAGCTTAATGACTGTACAAATAATAACAAAAGCGTTGAGAGAGAGTGTTAATCCTAAAAAAAGAGAAACGAAATTCTTCTTATATTATTTCTATGATTATTTGTTTGCAATTAAAAGGGTATAAAAGTGCTGTAGGCAAGTAGACATAAAGATGATAACTACAACTGATAAAACACTATAAGAAATATAGGACAAGAAGTGACTACAAGACACTTCTGGTAAACAATGCAACAGGGAAAACTCACACTCTGTTATTCGAAAAAAAAAAAAATATGTTAATTGAAAAAGAACAAATCGATATATTTTTCCTCGATATCTTCGTCTGTATATTAAAAATGCAATAGGATAAGAAATCCATTGATGACAAAGAGACGTTTCTTTCAATAAATACAACAGAATGGAGTAATAAGGTCGAAGATTTGAGGTCTATTCAAACTATGTACAATAATATTTGATGAAAAGAAATGTGAAACTAATCCTGAGACTACGATGCACTTTAAGCACACAAATTTTATTCCCATTGTCATACTCAGAATATAAACATTCTCAAAGGAAAACTTTAATTAGAATTTAAACTTCTTAATTAGACTGAAAAAGATTAAGTTCTTTAAGAGAACGCACCCATTTGTACGCTAATTAAGTATGATGTATGTGTTTTAGGCAAAAGTTTATCACAGTGCATAGGCTAATATGTGGGAAGACATCGTTACGAACGAATTAATTCGTCCCATTGCCTAATTCGTAAAATAAGAGCTCGTAAAAAAAAAGATACGCTAATTAATCCGAATTTTGTCTCTAAGATAGGGATGCTATGTTAATGATACGCTACCAATAAATCGTTTTAGACTGGGTAAAATATAGGAAAGATTTTATTCTTTTTTTTAAGAATTAAATTTCATTTTTGAAAGATAAATTCTTATCAAATATGATCGGAGCTTTAACCTTCGAAGTAAATAACCTTCGAAGTAAGAAGTAACTAACCTTGCAAAACACAGAAACGAATTTTCAAATAATAATTCCCTAATCGTGTATAAATATGCTTACCTGAGGGCATTTCATTTACTTCTGTACTGAACATTGGTATATTTTATGTATACAAATTAAAATTTTTTACTAAAACAAAGAACAGATTAACTGAAGAAGAAACATGATTATTCGAATAATCGGTTGTTCGAACTCTATATGCTTTGATTGAACAGACGCTGGTGAAAATTTAAGAAAAATATGGCACTAAGGTATACGCATTATGAATGAGGTTCTCCGAAATCATCCCATGTCTTTTATCCTCGGTAATTTATTTTTGATAATTTAGTCTAGTTTTACTTTAGATTTCATTATGTAAAAAAAATCTATTTAATTTCTAACAACCTAGTCTAGCACACAGTTTGCTATATAACTACAAATGACTAATATCCTTTAATGAAATAAACTAATTTTGTTAAGTTAACAATGGCCAGTGTGATGGGCTCTATTAATGCATTTCAAAGAAATGAAACTTAATTTCTGAACTTTTAAGATAATGCCATTGTTACTTCATCAAATGTCATTGCAAGCCACTAATCGAGCCTACTATTAGCATAATGTAATGGTATTTGAAGACATTTATTTTAAGTAAAGTAATCTTACAAAATTTATTATTTAGCAACTGAAAAATATCAGGGAAATAATGAGGGTTAATATTTTTATCAGCGTTTTTAAAAAGCAAGACAAAAAGTTTGTAGAGACATTAGGTACAGTTTTTGAAAGCAGGAGAGAGGAAAAATGAGCAATGCCTTCGCCGGGACTCGAACCACGGACCTCTCGAATACGCGCCGAGTGTGCTGACCACTAGACCGCTAAGGCATGCTATGAAAGCAGGAGAAATTTCTTACATATTCCCCCTTTTAAAGGGCGACTGGGGATTAGAGGACTCAATCAAGAAATCCTGGTGGTGGAGAATCATCATCCACCACCTGTTTTAGTTCGGGCGCCACTGTAAAGACATTAGGTTATTTCGAAGTAGGAGAAGAGAAATGAGCAATACCCTTACCGGGACTCGAACCACGGACCTTTCGAATACGCGCCGAGTGTGCTGACTAGTACACCACGAAAGCTTGATAAGAAAGCGGGAGAAATTCCTTATAAGTTCAAAACCGATTTTCCATTGCAAAATTAAAAGAATCGTGCTTCCAGTTCCGAATTCAAATGCCATATTTTGCGTATTTAATGAAGGTGAAATTTGAAGAAATTTCTGATTTTATTTTTGGAAACCGCTATATTGCTCTTTCTCTAAGTTTGTTCAAAACAGTGTATCCCAGGACACTGAATGTATATGTATAACCGCTTTGTCTAGGATATGAGTTTTGTGTTCACATTTCTGTTTTTATTCAAAGGATTTTTTCAAATAAAAATATTTTATAACAATTTTTATAAAGATTTTGGTAGTGTTCTAATATTTTCGGCATATTATACGCCAGAATTTTATCTTAATCTTTCTTCATCATTAAAAATATGTTTTCCGATTTATACTTCTAAACTTCAGTTACAAAACACACTTAATATTTTTATAGTTTACTGCAAAAGAAATAAGACTTCAACGACTGGAAAAGACGCATAATATTAAAAATAACCGGTAAAATTATAAACTTGAGAAATTAAGCGATAGACTATTAATTATAATTTGTAAACTTAATTCTTATGCGATGGAACAAGATGACTTCATTTAAAAGTCAAGATGCGAATATGACGGCGGTCATTTTATTAAATATAAATTAAGGTGGCCAAGCAATATTTAGGCTGCTCCACATTTTGGTCAAGCGACACTTTTTATTACAACATTTTGTTTTATCACAACTTACGACATTTAAGCGAGTGATAAAAATGTTGGAATATTGTTAGTTTGATCCAAGTTCATATCCGCCGAATGGGCCGGCTGCATGGGCATTTTTGTGGTTTTTCTCTTTATGTGATGTTAATACGAGACAGTTTCCCTTAAAACATCTATCATGTAGGCATCCTTTGCCTTACGCAGATAGGCTCGTGGGCTTTCCTTAAATCGTAAATCCTTCAGCTACCATTTTTGTTTAACATGTGAATAATTTGAGCTACTCTAATCGGTGTAGTGGTTAGCATTGCTGTTTGCTAAATGGGGGCATTTAAATTACGCGGTGATCAGAAAGTCCTCTGAAATGGACTGGTTTGGTGGTAAGCGCGGAATTTTCTTTCAAAACTGGGATGGAACTATACAGAGTCGTGCTGTAACCTCTACGACGCCCAAGAACCATGCCATCGACAGACGCAATCATACGATTCTAACCCGATAAAATTCGTGGAATCGTTCTGGTGTGAATTCCAGACAAGTGAGATAAGTCACAGCAACATGATTAAGTGGAAGATATATTCTAATTTCATATGATTGCTTTTAACGGTTTTCAGATGTAGTTCAGAGTATTAAAATCAATCAGTTATAGTAAATGCAGGAAATGAATTCCCGCTTTCATGTATAGCTAATGTAATGTTGGATATTTTCTATTTACTAATATTGTTTTATGTATTGAAAAAAATGGCAAGGTATTCCTTGTCAATAAAAGTTCTTATAAGTTTTACAATCGTATTTTATTTGTTTGATCTGCAAATAAGTGTTCAACCCAGATAAAGGTCGGTTTTTCTACTCCTTCGGCTTTCACAGTCCTTTTTCGGCTAGTTTTTGATATCATTTTTCGAGTGTAAGAGAAACTTTTGATAAGATTTTGATTTTAACTGCTCTTCAGTAATGCCACTGTGAATTCTTTTGTTTAAGAATCAGTTTCAGATTTATTGCATAGAAAAAAAATTACGTAATGGATAAAATTAAAAAATCACGTATTCTGGGCCAATTTTGCTTGAAAAATATCAACAGGAACGTTTAGGCAAAATTCAAAAAACGTGAAAATTTATTGAATTAGGATCAGAATCAATGCTTAATTACTAGCGCATCGGAATACGCAGCGTTACTACTTAGTTTTCTGCTTGTTTGCATTGAACGCAATAAAGCAGATGCTGTGCATAATAGTAGATTCTGAATTATAGCAATAAAGCTGAAGTAAGTCTATAGCAGTCTTACTTTTGTTGGCAGGAATTCTACGTGATAAAACTTAGACTAATATCAGTGTATTTCTCTGATGCACAGGTTTCTGTGGTCTAGATTCGTTAAACGCATTCAGTGGGCTTTTTACGCTTTTTAAAAAGAAAAAGATGTTCTTCAAGGCCGTTTGCATATTTTAACTCACTTTAATTTCCACTTTTTACTTAAAATTACTCATTATTATTATTACTTAAATTCCGTTGCTGCGAGAGAAGGACATTATCAAACTGCAAACTATTCGTTATCAAATTGCTCTCAAGTTTGACTGCTGATGTCAGTTTTGTATATATGCTTTGATAAAAGCAATTGTATGATATTGTAAAATTGAACTCATTTAAAAGTATGAATGACAGTTCGAAAAGTTATTATTCGACGTACCAGCATGTAAATTTCTAGGCAACTGACTAATTTAACAGCATTATTTCCTAACGAAATCTTGGATTAGATTTACTATGCCAATGCCCTATAAGTGAGAAGATAAATAAAGTAAGTTTCTTTAAATGATATCTGATTAGCTTTCAAGATGGATAGGATTTGTTTCTTTGTATCACGTGTATGCAAAACAGTATCAGAAGCTTTGTTGAAAAGCTGTATATTAAAATATTGGTGGCAGTGAAACTAATTTCTGACAACGGTTCACAATTTGTGTCAACACTAAACATGCAGTTGACCCTTGAATTACGTAGGCTTGAGTTGGTTGGCTTCACTTATATGCGGATTTTTTAAATAAAATATTTGGAGACATAAAGGAATTTGAAAAACCTGCAGAACTACATAATGTACGAACACAAATACAGATTAAAACAAATCTCATGTAGACACCTATGATTTCCTTGCACGGCCTATTAAATTATATACATTTTCTGCTGCACTTCATTTAAATTTATTTTATCGAATTATTCTAGCTTATAACTGAAATCTCAAAGCAAGTTGCAAATGACTTAAAAAATTGTAAATTTTGAAATTATATATCCCGGTCCATTTTTGCCGTAAGGGATTCAAACTTTTTATAATTTGATTTCATCATAACGAGTATAAAAGTTTGCCAAATACAAATATAGGAAACAAGAGACCTCTCGTTAAAGTGTTAAAAGTCAGATTTCGTTAAGTAAAGAAAATAATTAAAAAAAATTTACATTGCCAAAACTCGAATATTTTCGTCATTTAAAACACTTACTTCCGTAATTGGAAGTATATGACGAAAGGTTACGAAAATAGAGGCCGATTAAGGAGGAAGGGTTAGCTTGGAGCGCAGCCTGGCCCTCCTTGCAAATCAAAGTTTGTCCTATGATCCTATATGGACTGCACCAGTTCAAAAACCACAAACGAAGGCATCCAGCAAACCAGCCATGCCCCAAAGAGCTAACAGAAATTTAAGCTGAAAAATTAAGCACCGGAAAGCCAAGCCCCGAGCCCGAGTAACTAAAAACGTTAGTAAAAAGCAACAAAAGAAACTCAAAATATATATTCAGTCAGCATTTCATCATATGGCTGCTGAATAAGTTTCTTTTCATGACACGTAAGGAAAGAAGAGAAACATAAAATAATCAAAACTAATCAAAATGGTATATTATAAACTAAAACAATATAAACGAAAGAAGTATTAGTAATTAACACAAACACACGCAAATGACACGATGCCAATGGCCTTCCTGTTATTGTTAATGATCTTCATTATCTCACGTGTTGCTCTTCTTGCATTAAAAGTACCATCTTTCATAAAATCTGCATTTGCTCTATCAATATGCCTAGTTAACACACATTCTGTAATAAAGTGCGCATTGTCTCCAACCTTTCTATATACTCTACATAGCTACATAGGTCACTACTCTGAATGTGAAACCTTTTCAAGTAAAATGGAAATCTCCCATGTCCTGTAATTAACTGGTTGAAGTCAATATCATTATTAACATTCATATTTCTTTTAGGCATAAAGGTCTTCATGAACATAGTGTTTCTATCGGAGGTTTCCCATTGTATTCTCCATTTTTCGACAATGTCACTCTTCATAATACTTACACATTTCCTCCTGGAGGCTTGAGCATTGACAATTTCAATATCATTACTGGTTGTTGCCTCCTTTGCTAAGGCATCCACCCCATCATTGCCCAGATAACTAATATGGGCCTTAATCCAATTAAAGCTGATTTGATGCTTCACCTTCAGTTATGTAACTAACTTTTTTATAACTTGGACATTCAAATTTCGCTGTTCGGGGTCGGAGAGAGCCTAAACTGACATACAGTCAGAATGTATTTTGATCACACGCGATTCGTTCAAATTTCTCATGAGCCACTCTAAAGCTTTTTGTATGGCAATAAGTTCGGCTTGATACACCGAGTTATATTTTTCCAATTTAAATTTCGCATATTCAATCTCTACTCCATGATAGAATACAACAATTGCTAAACCAACTTTCTCCTCCAACCCCGAACCATCAGTGTAAACACCGATATTATTAAAATCAGGTACACATTTATTAAAACTTATTGATCTTCTCTCTCTCCGGTGTAAAAGATGATAATTAAAAGTATAAAAAGCAGTGTTGAAAACAATATCATCTGCATATGAATAAAAGTCAATCCTACCCGATCTCAATAAAAGCTTTCTGTAATAATATTCATAAGAAAACGAGAGGGGTGGGTATGCCCGCAAGTATGTTGGCAGTTTCCGTTGGAGCTGTTCTAAAAAGTCGTGTAATTGTCAGCAGCCAGCCTCTCTGGATAGAATTCAGTTTATGCCTCAACCTCAGCAACTCCGCCGCCAGAACCCCAAACTCCCACGCCATATATTATAATGGGAACCATAACGCATTCATAGATCTGTTTCATTGTAGTATTTTTGGTGGATAAAATCCCACCAGAAAAAGATCTCTTATAATATTGTAAAATAGAGTCGGTTTTTTTATGGACTATATCAAAATGATAACTTTTCATCAAAAATTACACCAAGAAACTAAGTTTTTTTCCCTAATTTTACTTTCTAATCCTTGTAACGTAACTTTGGATATCTGGTATGTTTACCTCCCTTTGCGAAGAACATAGATTTATATTCAGTTTCAACTTCCTATTCAAACGCCATTTTTCTATAATCTCAGAAACTTCCACAAAAGTTCTTTCGATCTTCTCAAGGGAGGATTCGCCCATCAGAACCATGAGATCATCAGCGTAACATACAAATTTTACATTAGTTTGTAATTCTTTATGTAACAGGTTATTAATAACCAGGTTCCAGAGCAGCGGAGCGCTATTCGAGCCTTGTGGGCATCCTTTTCTTATCCTGTAATAATAGTAACTATCAATATCTGATTGTACTGAAAAATCTACCAGCCTATCTTGAAAGTAGCTGGTGATCACACGATAGAAGTCACGTGGGATCCCAAGTCGTAAAAGCACACGCAGGACGTAGTGCCAATCAAGAGAGTCGAACGCTTTGTGTATATCAAAAGATACCGCAACAACATGGGCTTCCATTCTTTTTTCTTTTATGTAAGTACTTAGCTCAAATAAGGCATAATCCTCAGAGAAGCCCATTTTAAATCCAAACTGACACCCCGATATTAAAATTCTTTTAAAAACAAAGTGATTTAACCTGTTTGAGATCAAAATGTTCAAGAATTTCGCATGAGTCTTAAGCAGACAAATTGGACGGCATTTCCTACCTTCCTTTGGTTTGAGAAAAATTTTCCCAATTTTCCACGCTTGTGGAAATACGCATAGTTCAAGACATCTGTTATACAATAGTAAGTAAAATCTTGTAAAGTTCAGAAACAAACTCTTTAGCATATCAGAGGTAATATTATCAATACCAGGGGCACTTTTATTTTTAAGTCTTTTCACTGTTGACTTAACCTTGTCCTCTGTAAAGTCGCCATCGGCATCACTACACATAGCCAGAAATTCTTCTATATTAAAATCAAAATATTCTTATCTCTCCAATCATACTCTTCATCCAAGTCCAAGATCTCTTTAAAACCTACGGCTGAAAACCCTTGAGCATTTTCCATTTGATTGCAATCCTTTCTATAAAACACCGGGCGAGTCTTCAAATTATTAGTTGCAACTTTGAAAAAAACCATCATAATATCTTGCGGTGTTAATAAATCGGTTCATCATACTTTACTTAAACAAAAAACTTAAGCAAGTGGTGCAACTTTTCTTCGTCTTCTTCTTATGCCACTTTGTGAAGCTTAGCTTCCCTTCAGCGCCTTGTGCTTCTACGCATGCGCTATGCTACTTCCAAAGAAAAAAAAATAAGGGTATGGACGCATTCTCTCCACTCCAGAGAGAACGTCAGTCCTGTAATAGTCCTTATTTTGCGATATAAGTAATCAAGAATTCTGTGTGAGTTTGATGATGAAGTTTCCTAAAATTTGGTATCGCCAGGGATTCTTATTGCAGTGAGCCAACAAATCGGCCAAAAGATCTATATCTCCAAGTTTCATTTTTTTTAACATTGCGCGTCTGGCTTCCTGGTATTTTTTTGCAGTGAATAACAGCATGTTCCGTACTGTCAATTACTAAACATTTATCGCAGTAGGGAGAGTCTAATCTTCGGTATCTGTAACGCAGCAGTTTTGTGTCTAGCAACTGTAGCCTTGCTTTGCTGATCGCAGTCTCCATTGCTCTACTGATATTCAGTCCGTTGCTCCACTCTTAAAAACGTCAAGGTAACTAAGCCAACTATTAACTTGTTCATCTTTGATGGCCCCTGCGAGGAAATTTCACGCATCTTCTACTGAACAATTATTTTCCTTTTGGGCGATTTCTCCTCTTGCCACCTTGTCTGCATATTCGTTCAATTCTACGCCTTTATGACCCGGAACTCAGACGATATCGAGAGAGCGGAAAGCTTTCATTACACCATACAACTTTAGAATTAGAGAATTGGATTTCCTATGAGCACAATCTATAACTACCGACATGCTATCCGTGAGGATAATGACTTTGTCGCTCGTATTTAGTTTTTCTAAGAGCTTTCAGGGAGCCCAGTCCTCGCCAGTGAAGATAGAGTTCCCGCTGTCAATACACTGGTTAACAATCACCGCTTCCATGCCTATTGCAGCAATACCGAGTCCGGCGCTGGATTTGGAAGCATCTGTCGCGAATACCTTGTCACCTCTTTTAACATAATCATCGATTACGAGACTTGAATATCGTTGCACCTCCCTCTCTGGAATATGTTTGCTCAGGAACTCATACTCGCTTATTTTTATTCTGAAATCAACATTTTCTGAGAAGTTCTGCTCATTGGTAAACAGATAATGCTGTTAATATCTAAGTTAAGTTTGGCGAGCTCGTATTTGATAAATTGACTAATGGGCTTTCGCAGTCTGCTCCTCTTGTATTTGCAATTTTGTAAACACGTTTTCAAGTTTGCTGCTATCGGAGATGCCTTGGAGAGAGATATATTTTTTATTAGGAATTTTGTAGCAGCTATCCGCATCTAGTCTTTAATGTGAATTCAGCAGCTTCTACGTAGAGGAGATGTAAAAGAGTGCTGGTCGGGGCCCCCATAGCAAGTCTTAAGGCATGATTATAGTGTGTGCTTAGTTTTCTTACATTGGTATTCGATGTGGACATGAGAAGGCAGCTACTGTACTCAATCTTCCCTCTTATGGTCGCATTTGCGATTTTGATTAGATCAGTTTTTTTGGCGCCCCACTTTGGGCTGGCTACAAACTTAAATGCATTGAGCATCCTTTCCAATTTGGGGATAGTATTTCTTACATGAGTAATCCAGCTTAGCTTATCGTCAAACCACAGACCTAAGATTTTGAGCTCATTCTGCATTGGGATATTGATTCCACTTAGCTTCAAAAAACCTGGTTCTCTTCCCTTCCTTCCCCCAGAGAAGATAGATTTGCTTTTATCTGGCGATATGCTTAAGTTTCATTCATTAGCCCAGAATTGCACCTTAACTAGGGTACGTTGCAGTTTACTAAGAACCTTGGGATGAGAACTGTCTGCACAGTAGAGAAATATGTCATCTACATACACAAAACGTTCAACATCAGGTGGGATGAGGTCGTAGATGTCAGGTATAAAGATGGTGAAAAATATTGGCGATAAAATACATCCCTGTGGGACGCCGCGCGCATCTCGTGGCTTTCCGACAGGACTTCTCTCCACTTTACTCTTATGGTTCTCCGATTTAAAAAAAATTTAATCCTAAGTATGCCATTCCCCTTGACTCCAAATTGCATAATTTTATAAACCAGACCGTCGATCGAAACCGAGTCAAAAGCGGCTTTAAGGTCAAGCGCAACTAGCTGAATAACTTTACCTTGTTTCCTATGATGCAAGATACTGCTGTAGACTTTGTTGAGCAAGACCAGGCAACTTCTATTGGGAAGGAACCCATAATGCTGCTCTGGCAGTTTCCCGCTCTCCTGAATTCTCGGGAGCAGCCTGTTTAGCATCATTTTTTCTATTACCTTGACCAAGGTTTGTGTCAGGGAAATTGGTCTGTAGGCACAAATCTCAGAGCTGTCCCTTCCAGGTTTTAAAAAAGGCATTACCACTGCTTCTTTCTACTTTTTGGGAATCTGTCCCGAGTACCATGAGTTATTACAAGCTTCCAGTAGGATGCATTTGCTGTCTTCATCTAAGGACGTAATGGCAGTTCTTGTGAGTCCGTCTTGCCCTGGAGTTGAGTTTTTGAGGTTCTTAATGGCTTTCTCAAGTTCAGCTCTGGAGAATAGTCTATTGAAGCTGCTGTAGTCGTCTTCGCTTAAATCCAAGGGCAGGTGTTTACAGTTAGAGGCCTTAGCGTAGTGTTTAGCAAACATGTCGCATTGCTCTTCAGCGATCCAAACGAGGTTTCCAGACAGATTTAGAATATTTTGAGATAACTGATATGGAATATCGTCTTTGCAAAGGTTCCTTAGTATCCTGAAGATATTTCTATCCTTGGTAGCATGCTTGTATATAGTTTCCCAATGCTGTCTCTATTTGGCTTTTATGGCTCTTTTTAGGTTAGCATTCCACTTCTTATCAGAGAACCAAAATTTCTTAGAGAAGTAAGTTCTGGCTAATCTGAGATATTTGTGTTTTTGTCCCAAAATAAAGTTGCATTCAGTGTCCCACCATGGGCAGTTACCACTTTGCTTAACCACCTTAGTCGTGTTTCGATGTTTTGCTCTGCTCAAGATATTATTGATGTTCTCTAAATTCCTTTCCTCTGGGAGCAGAGAACTCATATCGTTTCTATCTGAACTATAATTCTTCCAGTTGCAAAATTTGGAGATCTTATTGTCCACAGCAGGGACATCATTATCTACAAGATAGATCTTAATTGGGTAATGATCACTGCTAAACGGCTCTTTAATAGTATTCCAATGACCTGTATTGCTCAGAGGCTGAACCATACAGGTCAGCTGGACATAGAGCGAGATCAATGCAGGATTCCGTCCCACTCGGGCTCACATGTGTAGGACACCCGTTGTTAAGTATGCAAAGGCTGTTGTTATTGCACCATCGCAGCAAAGCTTTACCTCATGTAGCTAGTTTGTTTGAGCCCCATGCAGGGTTATGAGTGTTGAAGTGTCTTAAAATTAAGTATCTCACTGGTAATGTAGCCAGCACTCTGTCCCAGTCTTGCTCACAGAATTGGCCATTAGGGAGAGAGACATTTAAAATTGATAAAACAAAACTATTTGCAGTGATGTCAACTCTCATTATTTTACCCCCTGCAATTTCATAGCTATTGTCCTGTACCAGTAAACTGGCCCAGTCTTCCCTGATAGCAGTTATGAGGCCACCGCTTTATTGGGAGCAATTTCTATCTTTTCGGTACATAATCTTGTTTGGTTAACGAAAAACATCTCGGTTAGAAAGCCAGGTCTCCTGAACAACTAAAATATCACAGCTAAACTCCTTCCTGTGAACAATAAAATCTCTCTTATTGCAGATGCTCCTTGCATTCCAAGAACAAATAATCGGCCGCATCTAGCTGGATGAAAAACCAAACTGCAAAACGGAAAGAGAAAATAAAATTAAAAAAAAAGTGGAACAGTTAAAGCTTTCCCACTAACCTTTTCCAGTTTTTTTAAGCTTAGTCAAGTCATGCGTGTTTTGGTAGCAAGCCTCTAGGCCTGCTGGGTGAATTTTAGTAACAGATTTCGCTCCCTTGCTTCTCGCAGAATCTCTTACTATGTTTGATGTGTCTGAGTCCTCTATACTATCTAATTCAAGGGCACGTTTAGCCTTCTGCTTGTCTTTAATTAATTCCGACAGCTCACTTAGCTTAATATAAAATTTTTCTTGCATTTTTCCAGTCGTTGTTTCATATATTTTAACGAGTTCTAGCAAAATTCTTTTAAGGTTTGCCGCATAAATCTTCATTTTTAAGACGGCTTCCAAAGTGTGCTGAAGAGTAGCGATTAATGGTGTTATCACCTTCAGGATTTCCTCCTTTGCCAAAATTGACGACTGGGTTTCAGCCGCTTTTGCATAGGTTCGTTTGCTTCCAATAATTCTTCTTGCTTCTGCGATAGGGATGTGAAAGTCTGCACTGTATTTAAGGATTTTGCTCTCTTCTTTATACTTCGCACAATCTTTTGAGGTGGCTTCGGGGTCATTGTTACATAAAGCACAGTTGACTAGCTGGCCTTGACACTGCTCTTTTTTGTGGTTATCATCACATCTGCAACACTTAATTTGGCCTCTACAGGTGTTTATTCCATGCCCAAAGACACTGTTAACATTCTCTGGGGTTATCATAGAATTGCGTTACTCTTTGTCTGGTCAGCCAAATTTTTACAAAATCTGGGATCCAGCACTCTCTCAGAGGGCCTTTTGTTTTTATCGGACCGTTTTATCGTAAATCTCCGTAAGCTTATTACATCTATATCATTATTACAGCTGAGCCCTTTGGCTAACTCAGATAATTCGACGTCCACCGGTATATCTCATAGAAGAAATTTACTTGTTAAATCGTTCATTGCGAGCGCCGTAGACACTTTGATATTTGAAAACTCTGTTAAGCTCTGGACTTGCAAGCACATTCAGCCGACGAGGTGCAAATAAGAAGTCTACCATCTCTTATACGCTTAATAAAATCTATATGTTTCATCAACGGGACTTTTTCCTCAATTTCAGTTTTCAACCCTTTTTGGTTATTCACATTCAAATTCTTTTCCATGCCTCTTATAAAAATTACGTAATTTTTTATACCTCTTGCATGGCATGTTTTTGGAAGAAATTCTGGTGACAATGGCGGACTGAACAATTGTTCTGGCCCTTGCGCGGTTTCACTGATCCACTCCATTATGAAAGCATTGCAAATTTCAAATACACGGAAACAAAATTCCCCTATAGGGCTCACGGAACTTTAATTACAATTATTGAACTGTACAGTACTGAAAAATAATAAGACCTTACTTAAAAGATACAGAAAAGAGGATATATCACATCTCTAAAGCACTTCACACATACGCGCTTCACCGCTAGTAAACAAACGCGAGAAAAAATGTTAGCCAGTAAGTTTTTAATTTACCGGCTTCCGGCGAATTACAGCAGTCCCACCAACTTTTCTTATGTCAACATACGGCATCCGTTAGTCCTAGCTCAGTATTCAAAAATTTAAAAGTTCATAAGTTAAAAACTATTCAAAATAATCAAACAAGTAGTACATTTTCTAAAACCGGAACATGAAAACTTTCGTATAAAACTGGCTTCAACACAAATAATGCAATATTTACCATAAAATCAATCATTTAAAAGAAATTATCAAACTCGTCGCAACGTCAGTCAGAGTCTGACGTGGGAATCCCTAGACGAAGGGGGAGAGTATATGTATTGACATATGTATATATATATATATATATATATATATACGTTTGGCATTGCCAATTGCAATAAATAAAGAAGGTGCACAATTAGATGGTAAGCCGTCCCATATACAAATTTTCAACTTTTTACGGTTAATTGTTTTTGAATTATGCAAGATACATACGTACTTACAGACGTCACGAAAAAAATCCTTTTTGAATCCATTTTAATTCCATTTTACAATCCGTTTTAGAAAAAAAGAATCTTTTATTCTATGCGTACGTATAGATGTCACCCAATAAAATTGTCGAAATGTATTCGCAAAAGGTCAAAATAGACATTTCCGTTGAAATACGATATTCGAAATTTTTCACGATTACAATATTTCATTTCCAAGGAACTAAAAACAAAAGGCTAGGCCTGTCGGGAGTGCATAAAATGTGTGCAGGTGATAGTCTATTTTAACATGTTACTATAAATCATACACAAATCTGTTTTAATGTAATAAAATTTTCCAATATACATTAGCAAGCAAACAGTTGCATATTTCGTATTAACCCATACGCAGCGATTGAAAGTTAAGCAAATATAAACATAAATCAAACAAAATAAACAAACAGACAAAAATCGCTGCACATGTTGTGCTACTGAAAAGAACTTTTCAGCTATATTCTGCCTCTAATACTGAGACGAGCGCTTAAATGTTGTAAGTACATACTTAAAACACGCTGTATAGCGTCAATCATCTTCACCTGATTACTATTGAAGTTAAGTGCCAACATCGGCGGTTCTCGACTAATTTCAATTATGTTTAATACATTAATGCAAATGTTAAATAACAAAATAATTCGCATGAAATGCTGGCATTCTGTCAAAGACGCAGAGAAAAGTCATGCCTCTTGAAGAAAATTTGCTTGATATACATTGTAGATTTTTTTTCACATGATGTACAAATTTTCATCTTTTACGTCTGGTAATAACAATATATATAATACCTACAGTGCTTTGTAAGCTATAGAATATTAATGTATTATATGTTGAGAGACAGGTGACGTAAAGTTATGATAATGGTGCAATTCTATAAAAAGGTATTTTCTTTCTCTAGCTTTCTTCAGTGTAACAATACAGTATATAATATATATGAACACATGCAGGGTGTGAAGATTATATTATCAGTTAGACTTTTGGTCAGAAACGAACTTTTACCTATAAACATATTGAGGAGTTAAAATTAGGCGCGACTTTCGAACTTCGCATAATGCTGGAGGCCCTAATCCCCGCATAATTGAAGGGTCACTTACATTGTGCAAATAATTTGGCTTTATGAGAACAAGTGTAACAGCTGCGACAGACATACAGATGAGTCACATTACGCTTTGTAGTCCGCGAAACATGAGACAACAAATACACACCGCAGAATAGTTTAATTGTTAAAGATAATTAATTACACTCTAGAGACAGTATATTATTTCGAAGCAGGATACATGAAAAATGAGCAATGCCCTCGCCAGGACTCGAATCACGGACCTCTCGAATACGCGCCGAGCGTGTTGACCATTACACCACGAAGGCATGTTAAGAAGGCGGGAGAAATACATTCTAACGCGATTAGTAGAGTTGTTGTGCATTCAGCAGCGGGCACCTCACATAATTTGAAGCACCTATAAGCGAAACATAAGTTGTAATATGATCTAAAACAGCGAGAATCTCGTACGGAATCTGAAACCTGCTCATAATGGAGCACAGAGAAATGAGAGTGCAGTTTTCCTGGCAAAAGAAGGAACGAATGTCTTAACAAAACCTTGAAATTTTATTTCCTTTCAGACTGTTAAGTGACTGATAGATATGGAACTTAGTAAGATTCACGACTCAAATTCGTGCATAAAAGCTAGGACAAAGGTTTGTCAATACCTCCTGGATGAAGGATATGATATCCCAGATTCTCCTGGTGTTACAGCTGTCGCATCATTCCGCCTTTTGATTGAACTTGATTGCTTCAATGTTTATCTCTTTTATAGTAGACTAAAAAATTCCCCTGCCCTCTTTGTGACCGTGGGTACCTATATACGGTACTTCAAACTATAACATCACAGAAAATAACTATAGAGACTGTCAGACGATTTATCGTCTCGGCTGCAATCTAACTGAAGTTATCACAACTCATAAAAAGTTTTACAGTAGAAGCTATTTAGAATTTAAAGAAAGACGCTCCCAAGTAAAACTTAAAATTACAGAAAACAGTAACCTTATTTTGGCGTGCATTTTGAACAAAACTCTATGGATTTAATAGGTGATCAGATACAGGTACCTTTTCTTCAGAAGCAAACTGAATTATGAAAAGCTATTTTTTAACATCTCACAGTTATCTCACAGCTAGACAAACTCAAAAGTTTAAACCGTTGAGTTAGCTTCCGACCCAGATAAATATATATTTATCCATACGAAATTTAATGCCAACTCAACAGATGCGTATATGTGACCTATATACACTATGATACACGGGCACAGTTAGAGCGCCCTTGAAGTATATATACACAGATTACCTGCACTGCAATTTGAACTACGTAAAGTACACTGGTGTGCAAAACTCAAGCAACAATGTAAAAATTTAGCAGATAGCCATAAAATTGCAGAAAAGGAGGTCTGGAGATCAGTACAATGAACACGTAAGTCAGTAGAAACGTCATGCGTATGCAAATATCAGGAACGAAACGTCAGAGGCGACGTGAGTGTACACAAAACGCGTGATGTCGGCGCGCGCAGCTCAACAGTAGAATAAAAGGAAGGACGGAGACGCAATTCAACACATTAGCTGCAAGTGCCAGTGAGCCAGTTCGTGAAATATGACTAGAAGAAATCACCTGGACGACTTCACACGTGGAAGGTGGTGGCCGCCCGAGGACGACATCTGCAGAGGATAACTGATATATCGTCCTGCAGGCGAAAAGAGGCCGAAAGCAGTCAGCAAGCGGCATTGCTCAGCCATTGTACAGCAACGGGGCGACAAGTGTCGCGGTTTACTGTGGTCAGACGCCTTCACAAAGCGAGCCTATTCGCCCGCCGTCCTGAACGCTGCCTCCCGTTGAAAGTTGGCCACCGACGCCACCGTTTACAGTGGTGCAGAGAGCACAAAAACTGGACAACTGATCAATGGAGTCGTGTCCTCTTTACGGATGAGAGTCGGTTCAGTACCAGAAGCGATTCTCAACGCGTTTTCATTTGGAGAGAGGTCGGGACTCGGTTTTATCCCAGTAGCATCAAGGAAAGACACCGTAACGGTGGTCCTGGAGTTCTTGTCTGGAGAGGCATTTTGCTAAACGGGCGAATTGAGCTCCACGTTTTCGACAGAGGGTCTGTAACCGGGGATCGCTCTTGTGAGGAGGTACTCCTTCCCCATGTGCGTCTGTTCCGAGGTGCCATTGGCCCAGGCTTAATTTTTATGGATGACAATGTACGGCCACATCGGACTGTTGCTGTTGAGGAGCTACTGGAAAGTGAAGATATAACTCGAATGGATTGGCCAGCGTACTCCCCAGATTTAAATCCCATCGAACATGTGTAGGATGCTTTGGGGAGACGCATTGCAGCATGCTTTCATCATCCGAAGAACACCCAACAACTCAAACATATGCTGATTGAGGAATGGACACTCCTACCGCAAGAAATGTTGCACCAGCTAGTTTTGAGTATGCGGAGACGGTGCGAAGCAACCACTGCAGTGAGGGGAGGGCATATCCCATATTAAGGAACATGTGTTTGTTGTTCTTCCTCTTGGATAGACAATCATGAGTCACGATACTATGCGTTCAATAAAGCTTGTTTTTGTTTGATTCCATACCGTATGCATTGTATTCCTTTTTCAGCTCCGATGCTTTCGTCATCCTTTACGTACATAATACCCTCCTTCATTTCTGCATTTCATATCTCTCAGTTGATTTCTCGTGGAGTTATGGCAAAAAACCCTGCTGTTGCTTAAGTTTTGCAAACCAGTGTATATTACTTGGGCATATTTACAAGGCCCTTCAAGAAGTATATTGAAACACACATTCTTTACGGAGATTAATTTTACGGTTTGCCTTGCAACAGTAGCCAGCGTTGTACTCGCATTTCGAAATCGAGACTGTCTCTAGTTGGTTACTTTAGAGCGTGCCATTGCAGATGCTGGTGCCGTAGAACTGGGAGTTTGGAGGATTAATTCTGGAAAGTGTTCTCTGATTTCACTTAAGAACACTGCGCTTATATATATTTTAACTGATTTGAATTTTGGAGGAAGCTGATGAAAGCAGGAGGGAAATTAAACAGAATTACAAGATAAACAGATTTTAAGAATAACACAGCGTTTTTAGAGGGTGAAGAAGTTCACACGATAACAACGAACGTTGATTTAAATATAGAAGTATTATACGAGTGAAGAAGTGAGTCTGTTAAGTGAAGTATATTGTTACGAATTTTGTACGTAGATAGACAGATGATTTTAGTGCAATTATATGTGAAATTGTTGTATTTTGCTGCATAATGTAACATGAAAAAAGTAATAATATAATGATAATAACAAGCTATGCAGGAAAAGTAAGAATACAGGGATAAGTGCATTTAACATTGAGTAAATCGCTATCTCCGTAATTTGGGAAGATATCGCCAAGCTGACAACGGTTTTGGCGACTTATTTTGTCGTGAAATTTAGCGAGAAATCGCCAAAAGTCGCTAAATCGGCGACCTTTTGGCGACATATGGGTCCGGTCACTGTATCACCGTAATAGGTATTGTAATTAAATAAATGTAGTTGACCACTATGTAAGCTGTAACCATATTCGACTCTGATATTGCTTTCCAGTAATTTCGAGAAGCAGAAAGTACTTGAAATATCTCGGCGACCGGTTGAAAACTATATCAGGCCGGAGAGAGAGCATCTGCTCTTAGTTAGTTGTTGTTGTTGTTATTGTTGCGAGTTGTTAGTTCAGCGTGAGATCGGATTAGCTTTCTTTTTAGATGAGCTTCGCATTGCGTTGTGTTTAACGTTGTTAGTAATTTGGAGTGTTACTACTGATTATACTGTGTGATACTGTGAACATCTGTATGAGTATTTCTGTGGAAAGTTCTAGAACTTTGACGTGCTTCTGTTGATAAAATAAATTTTATGAATTTATAATCGCACTTGTGTGCATTCAATCTATTACGAACCCGTACGTACGTAACAATATGCTTAGATATCAAACAGGCTTGGGGGTCAAGGCTGTTTCTCCCAGAAGATCCGAAAGTAAAGGACTTTAAGAACGTGGCTAGAAATTCATGAATATGGTTGTAACCTTTGAAAGCTACGAAAAACCTCCACATACAAATTATAATACTACAGAACGACACGGCCTGATCACTGCCTAGGCCCACAAGTCTCAGACATAGTGCCTCGGGCTTCAGGATCCCCAAAAGTCATCGAATATTTTCTTATAATCCAATTTTTCCCTCGTAAAACTAACGAAGGTGGTTACCGGACTTCGTTAACAGAAAGCTTTTCCTAGTGTACCAGACATTTTTAACTGGACTCTTACTCAAAAACTTAAAACCTGATTCCATGTAGACAACTGCGTATATGGAGGTTTTGATATGAACGAAAAAGGACATTTTATAGAACAGCAAACCCAATCATATCTACAGCCTGTTTGTTTTGCGCGACTTTGAAAACAATATTATTTGCAAAAACGTTGACAAGCACGCTGGAGAAACTCTGTTTTAGGGATAATATGGGACTTGGATAATGATGCTTTAGGATGTACAATTTAGAGTCGTTGACCTGTGAAAGGAAAATCACGAATGGGTGAATTTTGGCGATAGTACAAAAGATGTTCTAACCTGTTGCTTTTTAACTCCGAAAACATTACTTCCGAAGCTACTGTTGCGCAAGCTGAAACTTACTTGGGACTGTGAATTATCTCCAAATAGTGAAAAAAATTCTCAAAATTGTGTAAACATATACATGAACTAAAAAGCTTTGCCTCCTTATATGAATGCTTTCGTGTCATTTTCTGAATTACATGTTTTTTAATTCTATCAAAGGGGCGTATGCTGCGTGCGTTTGTTGACGAATAGTTGATTCTGACATGAAGGTTTGCTTGGTTTATGTGATTACGGCAAAGCCTCGAGGGCTATCTGCTTAAGTGGAGGGATGCCGATTTCTCTGAAAGATAATCCATACTCTCGGTAGGCCACTATCCTTCCTCTATCGAATTCGGTTAGGTTAGGTTATTCAATTATGGCAAAGCACACGAGGGCTATCTGCCTAAAGGGAGGGATGCCTTCGTGGAGGACTTTCTAAGGAAAACTGACTGGTATACACGTTACACATGGGGAAAACCACGAAAATGCCTACGCAACCAGCTCGTTTGCGAAATTCGAATCTCGGACCGAAATACCAGTTTTGAGCGAGTTTACCGCTAGGCCGCTGGTGAGCCTCTGATATGAAGGTTTAGCATGAAGTTTAGACTGACTTCTAGTAAACCTCTGAGTATGCTGCGTTTGGAGTTGAGGGCTTGTAGTAACAGCGCTAGGCTTGTGAATTCTAATATCAAAGCGCTTTGTTTACCAGCCCTTAAAACAGTATTTTGATTTGATTATACTACAGACATTTGATAGATAAACGAGCTGGTATATTAGACAGTTTTTGTGAACAACAGAGTCAAATGATAAGTCAGTTGACAAAGCCACAAACTTGAAGACATCTTCCAGGTACGAACATTGCAAATTTATTGTAATGTGGATGATTTCCTCGGAGCATAAACTGTCTTTAAATAGTAGGAAGGGCCTATTTGTCTAAACATTCCTGAATGCTGGACAGTTAAAGAAATTGATAGACAGCTTAAAGTAGACGACGAAAAGAAGATTAAAAAAATCTATTGATTTAGCAAGAGACGCATCCCTTTGTCATCTAAACATATCCAAATATGATAAAATGGTTGGAGGGTTCGCTTGAGTTTTGAGTTTTGTAAGAAATTGTCAGTCGATATCTGTCAAGTGTAAAAATTGTGAACTTTCTTCTCCCGAAATTGGAAATTCTAAAAATTATTTGATTCGTTTTGTTCGAAACTACGATGTACTTGATATAAAATATTTGAATTTTGTTACGATTGAAAATAGTGATGATATTTTAAGAATAAGAACTAAAATAACTCATCGAAATGATGAAGAGTTGTTGCTGTACACGATATTGTTAAATGTAAATTTACTAAGTTATTGATTAAATCCCTAGATATGAAGAATTGGCAAACTGGAATTCAAATGTAACGGCTAATGAGAGAAAGATTTGGAATAATTAAAGAATGGTTTTACCATGGTATGGAAGACTTGTAGCAGATTGTGTAGCTTTCGAAGTTGTAAGAATCGATTCGGACAGACTTTTGGTTTTGAAAACTGGGAAAAGTGGGGAAAACGTTGTTTACTTGCGAAATATTTTTAGCTATTGTTCTGGAACTGAATTCATTAACTTGTAATGCTTTTCTCTTTGCGCCTTAGGTGTTTTATCGCTAGACGAATAAGGCTTATCACAGTTTAATGCGATAACGGAACCAGTTTCAGAGGAGCTTTTAATGATTATACTCAATCAGACTGGAACAAAATTTCAGGAGAAACTTTCATATAAAACACTTTGGAAATTTACTCCAATTAGCGTAGTTTGGTGGGAAAGGTTGGTTCGCAATGTAGAAGCTTGCATTGACTCAGGAAGCAGTGATCTGTGACTGTGAATCTATTATTAATCGCAGAACATTGACATATTTGTCAGAAAACACTCAGAATTTGGTTCCTCAGACACGCACTATATTTCTTATTCAGAACCACTGCTCCAGTATCAGGGATATTGACGAACTAGTATTTCAGAATTTGAATAAAGAGTGAAGATATGCAAGAGAGCTTTTTAAGGTTTTGAGAGAACGCTTTAGAAAATAACTAAAACGTTCTCTCAGAACCTTAAAAAGTTTAATGAAGTTCAAAAATGCAATGAAAAAGTGTTACCTGAACGAAGACTTATTGGAATAGTTTTAATTGGTGATGATAATGAAAAGCTTTTATTTTGGCCTATAGCAAAGATTACTAAACTGAATCCTGGTCGCGATGGGAAAGCTAGCACCGTTAGGCTTAAAACTCAACAACGAAGATTAGCCTTCCTCTTAAAGATACAAGCTATTGGGAACAAACAGTATAAACTGAAAATAAGAATCTAATTCCCAGAAAGCTGTATATCTTATGGTAGTTGCGTAAAGGACAAAGGAAAGAAAAAAAAGAGATTGGATTTATTTTATTGTATTGTTATAAGTTTGAGTCTTAACTATATTATATATAAGTCAAGTCTCAAGAGAGGAACGGGGACACGATATCATAAACTGAACCGAATTAAGGCTAGCGTTGAGTGGCGCTGCAGTTGCACAAGTGACATCACAACTAACTTGAAGCTTCAGATCTTAAGAGATCTATACAGTTTATGGTAACTATGTGAAGGAACGATTGCTTTGTCTGTCATTTGTGATATGAAATGTCTTTTATGCTTTATGATCGATTTTTTTTCACAAATTCTTCAAAACACCCTAATTTGTGTAGATGTAGATCCTAAAGTAACTGTTTGCTTGAGGTCTCAACTGTAATTATGCTGATTTGTAGCGTTTTATGTTTGTTAACTAGTTATCTTATTATTTTGCCTTTACTGTCCGTTTAGAATTCCTTGGCTTCAGCCAGGACGCAAATTAATAAATCTATTAAAGCGCAGAGTTCTTGAATTTGAAAGAGAGCTTATGCCATCTATCGCTGATCGGCTTGCTATTATTTCTACAAGTTTTTGAATTACTTTATAACAATTGAGGGGGCTTACTACCGACTTAACTGCGTTTATCAACCACTGGATCTCAAACGTTGCCTTTAACAAGTTATCAATATGATAAGAAGTTATCGCTTTTTACTTAAAATGATTGTGGAAACGAGACATTACACAAAATGTAAAAGTTAACTTTATTATCGCATCTTTGGGGAATGAACTTAAAATAGCACATTAAATTCAAGCATCTTCGACCGTACCTGCTGAATAGAAAGCTGCGATAAATTAACTGTCTACAACTCCAGTAATCCTACTCGAAACTACAATACCGACAAAGTCGGTCAAACTAAACTCTACTAATAATCAGCATCCGTACACTTAACCAGAGCCGAATATCAGGCGTCTACGTTTAATTTAAGCTGAGCCTTCCTGTTAAATAGGCAGCTAACCAGGTTTATACTGGCAATCATATCAGTTAATTTTTTTCTCATTAATTTAAACAATAAAATCAATTTTGCCTTAAAAATCTGCTTATGAACTGAGCGAGTACGTTACCAAAAATGCATAAAGGGAAGAATCAAATCTAAACTTTAAAAAAATAAAATGTCGCATCTCAAATGGCTTTAACCTTGCTAGCCGAAATTGCTCGGAGCTGAGGGCCTGAACCAAAACTAGTGGACACATTTTGTTTTATTATATCTCCCGTTTTAGTACTTTACTTTGTTTCCGTCATTCTCGCAAGCCGAGGAGACTGTTTCTGTTGTTGCACAGGTTGTGTAATTGTTAGGTCGAGAAACTAATGAAAAGGTTTGTTTCAAAGTTTCTTCTGCGTTGGAGTCACTTTACTTAGAGATTAAGAAGGGTTGTAAGTCGCCTGACAGTCTTCACGAATGCAGAGATTATACCACAACTTAAGTTCCGTAAAAACTTGCTAACAATTATATTTAGTTCTTGCTCTTTCCTGTTATCATCTTCTGAAATCACGTTTCGTTCAATTCAGGAGGTTATACAAACTCTAGACATTAGTGTAAAAGATTTAAATAACTTCAGTTCTTAATTTGAAGTAACGATTAGAGAGGATCATTCATTCTCTTTGAGCAGTTTGACTTGAATTTGATTTAGAATGGCTGGAAATAGATAATTTCCGGGTATTTATTCGATCTGGAGTTTGAATTTTAATTATTAGTCGCTTTAGATTAGAAGTTTGTTGTTCGCCTCAAACTACTAGTTAGAATTCTGCTGTACTGTATTTGTTTTGAGTTTGAAAAATGACAAGTAATAGCAGGACAGGACATGAGTAAGCGGACAGGAACTAGGACTTTATGGTTACATATACAGGTACAGTCTTCTAACATTACGCACCAGATAAACTATTTTTAAACAAGAAAGTTATGGATTTTAAGGAAATTTTGCTTTTACACAGCAACATAACAACGTTCTGTATTGTTACGGATTTTGTATTTATTTAGCTATTTATTTAGAATTGTAATTAAAATTGTTTTATTTTTCCGTGCAACGCAGCGCGTGGCGAAATGTAAGAAAACTGAGCCGGAGAGGTAAAAATGCAAGAGCGCCTTCAATTTAACATTTAATAAATATATATCTTGTAACTGTTTTTGATATCCAGAAAAATCGAGAAAATACCAGAATGATCTCATGAATGATTAAAAAGCTTATAAAAGCTGTAGAAAAACATCTCAGCTCAGTTGCTGTTGTTTTAAGTGAACTGTTGTTTACTTAATGCTGTTATTGAAATCGCTGTGAGATCGGAATAGTTTTTCTGTATTTTGAATTTGATTTAACGCTGTATTAGTTCAAAATATAACAACTGTGAGACATTACGATATTGTACGAATATCTCTGAAGAAATATTTCAGCATTTTGGTTTATTTCTTGTGAAAAGAATACATTTTATTAACTTTTACCGACTTGTGCATTCAATTCATTAGGAAACCATACGCACGGAACAGTATATTACTATACCAGATGTGTAAATGCCGCTCAGACGGTATAGTGGTTAGGGAAACCTACTACGGTATTGAAGGGCCCGGGTTCGAATTACAGAGAATGCATGGATATTGGTAAATGTATAGTGTCTTTGCGGCATGTGGGCACTCTAAATATATTGCGAGACGAAAGTCCTCTCGTGTGATTTGCTGGTAGGGGAGAGGGGTGGGAAACTTTTGATTCTCGGATCCTCCCTGGAGTGCTCTCCCTCAGAATTGGGGTGGAAGTAGAAGTCCAATCTCCCTGAAGCTCTGGCAACCACTCTTCCATGAAATTCATGGACAAGACAATGACGACATGTGTAAATATGTGATATGACTGATGATATGTGCATTTAACTATTCATGTCTATCTAAGGAGCATTATATGAAATAACTGTATCGATATGTTTAAAATTTTTGCAGTCAAAGTTGTTTTTACTAAATTTTGCGATATCAGTTGTTGTTACTAATTTGTTCGTCTCTAAATCATTGTTAAACTGTCGATAATTTGCCGTTACGCTTTGTGGTCGTTAGGTTTTAGTTTAATACTAAAATTTCCAGTATAAAGTGCAGTTTCAGCCAATTAAAACTGTTCATTATTTAAATTTAAAGCTAGAAATTTATCTGTGCGGAGTGAAAGAAAATGATGAAACGAAGATTACGTTGCAAACAATCATAATAGAGGACATGTATAAGATTGTGTCTTGTACAACTTGTATATTTAGTTACTATACCACAAAAATTTATTAAATTAAAATCACTCAAGAGATCAAAGTAAATTGTGAAATTAAATGCATTAAATTAGAAAATTATTATACTGACCTTCTCCTGATATCAAGTAAAATAAATTCAGAGCAAGAGGAATACAAATTAAAGAGACGCCGATTCTACCGAACTTCATCTTCTAGGAATCTGAAAAAAAAATCAGATTAAAAATAGAGAACTAAAATGAAAATACCCTTTTAGAAATGTCAGAAAATGTCATCTGATTTTGAAAAGGGCCTTTCAGCAGAGGTGGGTTAAGCGACTGGCGGACCTAACGGCCGCCAAGAGGACCTAGTGACCTTCAATTGTACCTAGCGGCGGCCAAGGAACTAGTGGCCCGTGAACACATATGGTCTGGAAGCACAAGTTTTTTTAAATTAAAGAACGATAATCAAACAGAATTGTTTATTACAGTTACCTAAATAAAATAATATAGTCTTCAATCCATTTTGCTTAAAAGCAACATGTCAAAAAAGATAGCGACATCTTAAATATTATCGCATTATTCTATCTACTTATTTTTTCCTATTTTTAGAAATTATGTGCTAAAACTTTCCAAAAATAACCACCTATAGCTAATTTTTTGCTCCCATAGAGGTGACTGGCATAGTAAAAATGACCACTATTTACGCGTTTAATCTGTTCGCTTTCCAAAAAATACTGATTAGTTTTAGATATTACGGAAGTAGCCGCTGTTTAAAGTTTTTTGTTGACAGCTGTCAATGAGCCATTAAGCAGTAAGCGAGTTTTCCTAATTTTTAAACTAAATTTGAAGGCACTGAATTCAAAATTCGTCAATGACTGTCGCAAATCGTACTGCCTGCCGTATAAATAACGTTTGCTCTCTTCAGTGTTCGGAACCTCTGCTTCATATGTGTGCGTCATATACGGCTTCCTTCAATTTTTTTCTGGTGACAATAGCTATTACCGCTCCGTATTTGTTAAATTTGCAAATATAAGCATTTATAATAATGTTTGGTTATTTTTCGTGAATGAGATAGCATTTCAATTTAATTACAATTAAAAAAATGCCATATTATGTATATTAATTATAATTTCAAAATTACATATTTTATAAAAAATTGAATATTTATCAGTTCTCAAATTTATACATTCTTTTAATTTATTTTCGTTAATAAGGCTAAAAAGGCTTTCGGATATTAATATTTTCATTTTTATTAAAATCCAATCCAGAATAAAAAAATCTATTGACTAATCACGTCTATATCTATGATCACTTAAAGAAATATCAAAGAATTTTCCAATCTGAAATTTTTAAATTTCCTGAAGGCTTTTTAAAACCTTGAGGCTGTTATATAAATCCAAGAACTCCCCAAAGTGGAGCTAAATGTCGGAAGATCATACTTATTATTACTAATCAAAAATCAATTCGTCCAGAGAAAAATCTGCTAATATTTCTCCTCTGTTAGAAAAAAAGGTGATGTTTACAATTCATATCTCCATTGATAACTATTGAATAGTTACCAAATCTCATTCGATCATAGTTGTCCAGATTTGTAAATGATCTTTAAAAGTTTTTGAAGGGAAAAAATAACAAGCAATCCGTTGGATTTGTATTCCTAGATCATTCGACATATATGAAAGAAAAGGGAAAGGTATTAGACTTAAAAAACGATGGTACCCTTAGAGTTAAGTTTAGGAATGTTCTATTATCTCATTTCTGGGAACTGCAAAACATCCATCGGGTAAAAACTACAAATGTACAAAACTACAATGTTTCTCTTCGATGCTATCTTTTATATGTTTCTTTGCTATTAATAATTTATTTACTTATGGCAAAGCGCACAAGGACAATCTGACTAAGGAGAGAGATACCTTCACGGAAAACTTTCCAAGGGAAACCGGGTCATATCGACATTGCATATGAAAAAAACCGCTAAAACGGCTATGCAGCCCAACTGGTCATTGAAATTGAACACAGGTCAAATAACCAGTGTTTAGCGACTTCGCTGGGAGGTCTTTATGGCTCTCAGTAATTTAAAGCGATCATCGTTCAAAAGTCTTGATCATGAATTGCGTGTAGCTGTTCGACCATAGACCCACATATAAAAAAAGCTGTCTTCTCAGAGAAAAAGGTTCATTGAAACGGCAAAAGAAGATTGCAGTTTATATTAATACTTAAAATGCCTTCTGTTTTTTCAGTAAATTATTATTATTAGCATATTTATATACAGAAAGTAATTATTTTCGAGATATTTAATTTTACTTTTGTATTCTCACAACATTATTTTATAAAATAAGTGTTTTAAATATTTATTCACAGTTTCACTCATACAAATCCGACAACACAATTGATAGATGCTATATAAAAAAATATGTAAAATATCAGTGCTCAGAATATTTAGTTTAGGTATTTTCATTCTATTTGATTGGATTATTTGGTGCTTATAACTGCGCACAAAGTCTTATCTAGAGCAAATGTTTAGCATGAGCGTTTATGTATTAACACTCGAAAAACGTTAAAAAGAAGATCAACTGAGTCCCCAGCATGGAATAGAAATAATTAATAATATTAATAGAAAAAACATTCCTTCATGGTGCGTCGTGATATTTTTTATTCTTGTGTGGGCACGCAGTGAAAGTAATCATGCTTGTTAGGCGAGCCATCGTGTGGAAGAGATTAAGAAGCACTGATTTAATGGTTAGTTTGAAGGTTTAGATTTATATGATTACTTCCGAGGGTTCTCTGCCTAAGGGAAGAAATGTCTTTGTGGAGGATTTTCTAGAGAAAACTGGATCATATACACGTTACACATAGGGAAATCCCAAAAATGCCCAAGCAGCCAGTTCGTTCGCGGGATTCGAACCTCGGACCGAACTATCAGTGTTCAGCGACTTTACTGCTCGGCCGCTGGTGGATCCGGGTAGTTAGAAAGTTGGTTAGTTAGCAAAAGGAATACTTTGATACTTTTTTTCCACAGCAGAAGATTTCTTATTCTGCTCTTACCAATTCCTTAATAAGTCCCAAACGGGCCTGAAGGAGGTGAAAAAATCAGAGAAGGTTTCTCCAGGGCAGATAGAAATGGATAGAGCAAAGAGTGTGAAGCACTTTGCTTCTTTTAGCGAAGATGCCTGACTGGAGTGCCAGGGAAGAAGAGGTCCAGAAAGCAGTCGGCTAGTCACGTGAGGAGAAGTGACGAATTCGGAGCATTATATCACAAAATTACAGTCCGGATCACAATATCACAGTCTATGTGTTGAAATACTGAATAAAATCCTAGAATGAATATAAAATGAAATTTGCGATTGAGAGAAGTCAGTTCGTGAGGTTCCGGTTTCTGACTAGTTGGTCTGGTCACGGAGGTCATAATACAAAACATGGGCAGCGAACGGTCTGATTTTCTTATTCTCTCGTAAAATTTCCTAGGCTAGAACATTCGCAAAATTTGCAGGGTTATTACTCATTGTCCTGTTGTAACACTTTTCATTCAATCTATTGATGAAATCTTGTATTGTTCCCATTTTAAGCTCCGAGTGAAGCAAAAGGAAACTAGCTGGTAGTATTCATTCATGTTATATATGGCTAAGACTACAAAAACGTCCATGCAATTATCCTATTCGCCAGGATTCAAACCTGTGTTGAACATCTAGCTTCGGCGGTTTCATTTCCATAGTTATTAGTCAGTCCGATGACTGAAAGGTTTAACTGTATAGGTTTACGTAGTTCTCCACTTTAGCAATATAAATACGATTAAAGAACCCTTAGAAAGGACTCCATAACAACAACTCTACTGAGACAGCTTTCTTTGTCCATTGTCAAAATATTGTCATAACATGCTCAGTTATTTACATGATTCTAAAGCAAAGTTAATGCGAGTTCGGGTACAGTGTACGCCTTCTGAATGGGACAAGTCATTCTGAATAAAGCTTTTTAACTTCTACCTTCATAAAGCCGATTTACAAACGTAGATCCCCGGAGCAAAACTTGTTTTGTTTTTTACTGATGATTCTGTACTTTACAGGTTCCAAGAAATTTCTAATTATACCCTTTAATTATATTATATGATTATTTAAATCTTATATTGTTACTACATCTAAAAATGTTTGTCTTAACTTCTGTTGGGATCCTTAACAGTTTACGGACTTCACTAAAAACTTGGGAGTTTTGTATTAATTAGTCATCATTATTTATATTTATAGGCTAAACTTGCCTGTTAATCAGTTGTAACCTTTAATTGATCAATAAAAACAATCTACGCTTACAGCCTCGTTTCAGTATACATAAGCATGCACATATAGCATAGACAATGTACAGGAAGTCTAACATTTCTTTGCCTAGGAGCATATGGAACTCTTACTTCCGTAACAGGTATCTCTTAAGCATTTTTTAGTCTTTTTCTGGCCCGTATTTCCCTTTTATTATGTCGTTTTCCTTGACTTAGAGTTTTACGACTTAAATATTCCATTCCAAACATGTAAAATTAAAGTTTCAAAATAATTTATTTTTTTGCAGCAGGTGTTGAATACTGTAGTATTGTGTGTCGTATCTCTTACTGTTGTTTTGTGAAAACTTCATTCATGCCTACATTTTCATTTCAGACTTAGTGCTTTTCACAGATGAGACATGGTTTCATTGAAATGAATATGTTGGTGACCAAAATTATCGAACATGGAATTCTGGCAACTGCATCTGCTTATCGAGTCTCTTCCGCATTTTGCAAAAATTGTAGTCTGAGGTGCCATGTCAAAGCAACGAATTGTCTGCCCCTATTTTTTGAAACAACCATGGACGCTGCCACCTATCGAAATATTGTTTGGAAATTCGTTCGGTCTTACTATAAAAATTTAAAAATATTTTTAGTGTTCGCAAAACCGTGATATAATCGTGCAGTAGATTCCTAATTCAAAATGCAAGGGTACAGAGTGGCCGTAAAGGGGGCTTAGATATCCACGATGTTTCGGCCTATGTAAGATGCCAGTTCCTTCTAAAGGGTTGAGGAATGCAAGAATTTCACATATGTTTCTCACCATATGCCTTGCAGATTGTTTAACAGTGTACCTTCTGAGAGGGATTCCTTGGGAGAAAATCGGATACGAGTTCACTCGCTCATGTTATATGGTAGAAAATGGAATTTGTCTAACCAAGCGAATCTATTCTAGTGATCAATAGTCTAAGTATCCACTGTAAGTGTTGACGGCTATAAAGGCCTGTGATCATAAGCTCAAGAAATAGGTCTCCGGCTAGTGAGACAGCTAGGCAAGTGCGTACAGGGAACTGTATGTACGAACACGTTGAGTCTTCCACCGAGTTCAAAATAATGATTATAATGCCAAGGTGCAAAGAAGCGGAGATAATCTGCTGCGATCTCTGCCTTCATTACAACAGGGCACTCCAGGCATCTTTCAAAAGGTCATATATTTAGAATAATCTATAATGGTGCCAATTATTGAATACCCTACAGATATTTCTGAAACTAACATGTTTTCGGCTAAGGTGTTTTTCCGTAACGATCTGTTCTGCATCAAAATCGGAAAAAGTCTTAGCTTTACTCATTCGAAGCTAAAACCAAATACTGCCTGTAAAAGCAGCGATCCAGGTACTATAATATAGTTTTTGATCTTGATACTCGATCTACTAGCTGTGACAGATGCACAAATTTGCTTAAAACAGAAAAAGTTTATTCTTTCACTGGTCCTATATATATATATATATATATTGTTTTTTAGAATTTCGAAACACATGCTTGCAGTCTATAGTAATTGAAGTAATGGAAAAAGTGTTTTCTACTTATGTTTGTTCTCCTATTATTTTCTGGAAATAGACGCATTTTTTACAAACATTTTAGTTTTCCGGGAATAAGTATTAGTGCAGTAAAGATTCCTTTTTTAAAGTCTTTTAAACTCTTTTTTGATATCTTTTAAACTCTTTTTTGAATGTTGTTTTTATTTGAGACGAAAAAACATGAAAGACTCTTAAAAGCCGGAGATTACATGCTTTAAAACATAATAAACGGAAGCAGTGTACCTTACAATTACGAGTCATGTTAAACGTTGTTAAGATAATGGAATGCGATAATACCTTTTAGATATCAAGGTATGATAAGACAGAAGATTACCAACAATTGGTTTAGCTACTTTCCATGAGAATCATAATTTAGTTTTTCATTCTTTAGGAACATTTATTTTATGAGTCACAACTCAAAGAATGAATTACCATTTAAAAGAAAATTTAAGTACATATATCAGAAGTTCCGAATCTGTTTGCGTTTTTCAGGGACTCAACTAGTTGGTTGAATCTGCGTGCAATTTCTAGGGACTCTTCCGCTGTTACAAAAAAATAAATTAAATAAAAATTGGATGACATTGGAAAGTAAGATATAAAAAGTAGGATCAAAAATGAAATTTAGAAAATATATTTTAAAGGAGAAATTTCATTGGTACTTACAGAAAATCCCGTCGACCACAAGAGACGGCGCCAATCGTGTCGAACCAAGGGATAAGCGATAAGCGACGGAGGACGTGGGCATTGTTCCTTTGCCATTCGGTTAATGAGTACAGCACCACGTCCACCCTTATCTAGAGTTGGCCACTTGGTGTGGTCACACAAGAGCCTCGCACGAGACGCCCAGATACAGCACCTAGATCATCTGGTGGGCAGTCGAACAGACCAATATGCCTCCGGGAATTCCCTCTCATCCTATCCTCGGGCCCAGCATTTACTGAAACAATATCAATCAATATATGGCCATACAAGGGCTTTGTCAACATGGTATGACAGGCTGTTGTTATTGCTACTTTGGACTTACATGACGATGTACTATGTACGTTTTACTATACACTACATTTTTACCATACTTTTTTTTTACTTTATACATTTGGCACTAGACTTGGCACAGGTCGGTGCCGAAGCCTGTAATTTTCTCCATTACGTTATTTAATTTATTTACTAGGTGCTTCTGTTTAACTAGAAATTTGCAGAATGCTTGGCGATTTTGTACCGGCAGTCTAATGTGCATGCCCGCTGTGAGGGGACATTACGCAAGAGAATGTTCTGGGGAGCCTAGCTCTCCGCAGCAGCACACATTTGATTGGCTAATTGCAAATCTCCCGAAATATACGGGAAATGGGCCATGTCCGGAGATGTACCTCGTTAAGTGAGGGTTTCCACAGCATCTATCTTGGGAAACGTACGTGAGATGGTAATGTGTGCGTCTAACTGTATTGCTGACGTCCCACTCTTCCTGCCATTTGCCTGTGGCGTAAAGTCCTTTTCAGGTAGGAAATGGGCCAGGGGGTTGAAACTTGTTCGTCTGCGTTGCCAAGTGCGGCTTCCTTGGCAAGGCTGTCTGCCAGTTCATTACCCTGCTCTCCCGCGTGTGCCTTGACCCATTCTATGTATATGTCGAAGTGCTGATTATCTCTGAGGTCTTGCTGGATGCCTCTTATGATTGCAGACGGGTGTTCGAGATTGCCTATGGCATAAATTGTTGAGAGACTATCAGATTTTATAGATGATCTGGCTGTTATATTATGGCACAGCAGATAGCGTATAGCCTGCGCTATTGCTACAGCCTCTCCTTGGAAAACGTTATTGTTGTCTGCTAATTGACCTTTCCATTGGGCAATGATGTTTTTGTTGGACATAACTATTATGGCGCTCCCCACTCTTCCGTCCATTTTAGAGCCATCTGTATATATGATATGGCTGGAGGGTCTGTAGTTCGTCGAGGGAGGGACGTATAGCTTGATGCCAACTCCGTAGTCCGCCGGGTGGATGTTGACAAATGGTTGTTTCTGTTCGAACATTTCCGGTGTGAAGTAATCGACGTCATATGTGGTCGGTATACGTAGTTGAATCAAAGCTTGACGTGCAGCTTCTTCCTCTGCTCTTATGTGCAGGGGAGTAGCCCTGCGAGAACATTGAGTGCATCCGTCGATGTCGTGTTGTACGCTCTAGTAATGCTCAAAGTGAAAGGACGCTGGATGGTTGAAAGGTGCCTTACCTTTCTGCCCTGCATGGGGAGTGCCCACACAGCTGCAGCATAGGTCACGATCTTTTCGATGACCGTGGTGTACAAGATCTTTTGTACATGATGGTTTAGACCCCATCTGTAGCCTTGGAATTGGCGGAGCTGTTTGGCTATGGCCGAAGTGAGTTTCTTTATTGTGACTAAGTGGGGTATCAACGTTAACTTCTCGTCTATTGTAATACCGGTGTATTTGAGCTCCTTTACTATTTTTAAACGTTGTCCGTTGATAGTGATTCGAGGTCTTCGTGCCAGGGAGCCTCCTTTCTTTGGTACTAACAGTATTTGAGACTTGTCTTCCGCAATTACCAGTTTTAGTGAGTCGCAGAGCTTCTGGAACATATGGCAGGTCTCATTACAGTTTTGCTGTAGTACCTCTCGAGAGTGCCCTTTGACTATCAGTGCCGCATCATCGGCTCGCGCCGAACCAAAAAACCCCATTTACTAAATACATAACAGTCTTGTCACTTAACTCTAATTCCTCTTTTCCCCATTCAATAGTCATCAGTTCTCTGCGCCAACTATAAATGAATCGGAGTGCAGTCAAAAATGAAATAGTAGAACCCTCGAACTAAGTTCCTTTTCGAATTGACACTCGCTTCACATAAGCCTTAACGTTGCAACGCCATTGCTTCTCAGTTTTTAAATAAAACGCCACATCGTGGCCATTAACACATTTTTTAGGCCGGTAAGATTCCATAACTTTGGAAATATTCAACAGCATGCTCTTCTGTAGTAGGCACGTCCCACATTTTAATCATTTTTTTTTTCGAAAATGCGTGATAGAGGGAAAAAAAGGAGGTCTTTACTCAAGAATAATACTCGTAACTAACAGGTGTAATCAAGGTTACATCAAAATCAGCCTGTTTGAAGAACACTTTTCCATTTTTGGCGAAAAATCGCGTAGTTTGGCGTCTTTCCTTTAATAGGCAAAAATGGTTGACGGGTTTTTGCGTAAGTACCATTTCATTAAATTTAATTTCGTGTCTCCTTTAGCAAACATTGCTTGGCCATTACTTGGAACAGCATGTTTGATATGTTTCTCGCTCATTCTCGATCCTTCGAGAATTCTTAGCATCTGCTCGAAACTTGTCTAAACTTAGCCCTATATAAAACTTGTCTATATAAATACCTTAGAAAGTCTTGTCTATATGGAGTAGATTCACAGTGAACGTTCTTAGCTATAATACCGTGGTATCTTAGCGATTCTTTCACGAGTTTCCTATGCGTTTAATTTTTTACAGATCTAGCTATGTAAATATTCATCAATAAACGAGTATTCATTAATAATAAAAATTCAATTATAAATGAGATAGTAAAGTATAAATTACTAAAATATTCATTAATTAATGAGATAGAATCTATATACTAATGTGTAAAGAATATGGGAAGCTACCATGAGTCCTACCTGCTGTACATTGAAGTAAAATGGTTGTCTCGAGGCGTTAACATATGCACAAAACTGTGCGCTAAAATAGCAAAAATGGTCTCATTAAACATTTGTTTATGTTTTCTTGATTCAGGCCTACAGTGTACTATAGTCGCGTAATAATAAAATAAAATTGTGATTCTCTTCTATAAAGAGCAATAAAAATTTCAAATAACGATTAATGAGGTAGTATGTGTTTGAGTTGGACTGCATCCAATGATTAATCGCAGAAACGGAATTTATTGTAACGACTTTAATGTTGTTCTCAGAAATAATCTAACATATCTCTATGCTAAATTTTGATAATATTGTTTTGAGAATAAATTGAAATATTACGGTAAAATTTAAAATATAATTTCTTTAATGGAACATTGCACAACTGTTTAGATAGTTCCTTACTTAACATACTCTTTATGCCTTTTCCTACTCCTGTAATAGGCGCATAGCCGTCGTGTGCGTTGCCATATTCAAATAACCTAACCTTTACATGTAATACAATTCTTAAATATCATTAACTTCCAAGGCAAAGGATGGGTCTAAGGGGTTTCACTAGAGGAGCTGATTTTGAAAAGTGCTTCGCCTATCAAAAGGTTTGGGAACCGTTGACATATATATTACCGTATATTTCTCTTCCTCATATGTTTCCCATCATAATATTCTCAGCATACAACTTAGAAACTTCTGATTTGCGATGGAAACCTACTGTAGGGATGGAAAAGAGAATTCTCGAGAGCTTTCCCTTAATTAATTAGCCAGACATCTCTTAACAAATGTACAAACAGTTTTATGTCTCCCATTCTACTGGGCCGATTGACGAGAAACGCAATTTGAATTTCATGTCTCGAAAGCGCGACTTAGGATATATATTAGATTTATATATAACTTTGTCCTAACATAGATATTTTGACACAAAATCGGACTTTTTCTGAAATATACACACTAATTTTTTTTCATACTTCGATTCTACTACTCAAATTATGCCTAAATATTAAATTTTGTAATTTTTGGTGAAACATTTATGGAGAAATTTCAAAATTTATCTTGGCGGATTTTTTTTTCAGAATAATTCAGTTTTCCAAGAATAATTCACTTGGAGAACTTCTTAATTTATAGCAACCTATTTTCCTTTCTTTTTTCTCATTAGCCACAATTGAAAAAAAAGTCATCGTTCATACTTTCAAATAATTTTAACAGAATGCGTCAATTACATTTTCGTTATTATAGCTTATAATATATACACCAAATTTCAGAACGCGCCAAAATGTAAATTCACGTACATCTTAGGAAATTTTAAGTAGAAAACTCTAATTTTTTGCAAGTTTTCTTAGAAATACATCTATTTTAAGATGATGTCAAAAACTGTATATATTATAACTCAAATTTGTTTTCGAAAAATTTATAAAAATCATTTTAAAAATAAATTATAAAAAAATTGGCGAATTTTATTTGAAATGAACCTAAATTTCGAAATGTGAAAGGAAGAATCAAATAAGTTTAATAAAAAAAACGGAGATTAATAAATACGTACCAAATTCAATTAACATTGAGGAGCTAAAATTTTGATAACTAATTTTTTAAAAATTACTCGTGCGAATTTTACAAAATGTGTCAGCTTGCCATAATTTGAGTCGTAGAATCGAAATATGGAAAAAAATTGGCATGTTATTTCAGAAAAAGTCTTATTTTATGTCCAAATACATATATTAGAACAATGCTATATTTAAATCTAATACATATCCTAAGCCGCACTTTCGAAAAAAAGATGAAAAAGGCAAGTTGAATTTCGTCAATCGGCCCAGTAGAAAAAAAAGTATAAAACAGTCCTCCCCCCCTTTTTTTTGCTCAGTGTACATTTTTCGGGCATTTGTAAGTAAATCCACAGCGCGTTTTGCCCCTAAAGATGTATAACATGGCATCTTGATCGGTATGGTGGTTAGTGGTACCGGCTGCCATAGCGGTGGTCTGGGCTGCAATCCCAGAGAAGGCATGGGTGTTTGTAACGTATAGTGTCTTTGTGGCATAGGAGCATTTTAAACATCTTAGAACTAAAACTCTCTTCCTAAAGATTGGGGATGTGGGAAAAGGGTAGAAAACCCTTAGCTCTATCTCCCTGGGATGTCCTCCATCGAAACTGGGAGGGAGCTGGAGAAAATCGAGCTGTCAGCTATAAAGTACCCAGGCCAACAACAAACGTTTTTTACCTTTTGGTCATGAAAATTTCATGGACTTCATTGAGATCCACTCCGATTTAAAGGATAAGTAGCAACGACATCAGATGTATAACATTTTTTCTAGTGAAAGATATGCATTTTCTTTTATATATAGGTTTTATTGGCATAGATAAACCATTCGTGATTTCTTTATTCGAAGCATAGTTCAATCGCTCTTATTTCAGGTCCGAATTGTAGAGTTTTCATTTAAAGAACTGTTTACGAGGTTCTGCTTAAAAAATCACAAATATAGTACGAAATACGTGTATTTACTGATCTCTGTGTAATCTTGAAAAAAGTGAAAACAGTTTTCACAAACACTACCAGCTTACATACTCGCTTTATCTCAGTCGTCAAAACGTCAAGACAGGCACTTACTTAATCATCGTCAAGGAGAAAAGTAGTAGTTCAAATTAAGCCATTTGAATGTATTTTTAAGAATTTGAACAAGATTGTAATCACTATTAATCGAACATGGCGAAATCTCGTAAAGAATCTGAAATGTTGCTCCTAGTGATAAGAAAATCCAAAATCGTCGCAAATCAATTTCAGTAAAAGATTTCAGACATGATATAAAATATAGCTGTACAATAAAAACATAAAAGATTTGTTCTTACCTGTCTAGCTGAGTGATTTACGAAGATGAAATGTCAAACACTGAGTAAAGCCCGTTACTTTGGCTCTTCCCGCATACAGATAAGTGACAGCAGCTCTCTACGTATCAAATTTTCTTGATTTGAAAGGAGGCGGGATTTCATCAGGGCAAAGGTTTCACAGCTACCTTGCTCATATTGCACTGTTTGTATGGTTAGTATTGTAGATAAGTTTCCTTATCACTGCGGGAAAGATTAATTTTATTTGAAAGGTTTCCAAATTACAGTATTAGTGATTGGTTTTAAATGACTATATTTAATTAGGAATTAATTACTGAATTTTAATCATTATGCAGTAAAGTAAGGAAGAATTTCCCTCATTAGCTACTGCAATTAGGTCGATGAAGTTTAAGTTAGATCTAGAGAAGTTAGGAAAATTAAAATAGTTTATCAGAAATTTGATATCAGATTAATTCGTAGATACCAAAGTATTTTTGATGTTACATGGATAGATTCCCATTATTTACTTCCATTGACTTCCAAGACATTTCTCTTTCAAATAATACATGTTTATCAGTGTAGTTTAGTCCCTAACAAAATTTACAGTGTCAGTAACAAAAATCAATTATAAAAAGGTAAGCATTCGAAATATTTAGAGTAAAAAGATAGACTATTAGATCAAAAGAAAAATATTACAAAAATATTTAGAAAAAATTAAGTAGACTTGTAAACTGAAATTTCTTTTGCTTCAGTAAGAAAATGAAGTTAAATAATAAAGATGTGTTGGTTGAGTGCTAAGATACAAAAGTCATGTTTTTCAACTTATTATGATATTCATGTGCAATACAGAAATTAGTTTGTAGAGACATTAGGTTATTTAGTAGCAGGAGACATGAAAAATATGCAATTCCTTCGCCGGGAATCGAACCACGGACCTTTGAAATACCGGCTCAGTGTGCTGACCATTACACCACGAAGGCACGCTAAGAATGTGGGAGATATACCTTATATACTCCCCTTTTTAAAGGGCGACTAGGGTTTTAGGGGACCTAGTCGCCAAATCCTGGGTGTGGAGAGTCATCATCCACAACCCTTTTAGTTCGGGCGCCAGTGTAGAGACATTAGGTTATTTAGTAGCAGGAGACATGAAAAATATGCAATTCCTTCGCCGGGAATCGAACCACGGACCTCTGAAATACCGGCTCAGTGTGCTGACCATTACACCACGAAGGCACGCTAAGAATGTGGGAGATATACCTTATAAGTTGCTAAATCCAAGCGAACGAGCTTTTTGGCAGCATGGTTGGTTTTCTTGTTTTTACCCATGTTTAACGTGAATACAAGCCGATTTCCCTTAGAAAGTCCTTCACAAAGGTATTCCTCTCCTTAGAAAGACAGCTTTTACGTGCTTTGTCATATTCATAAATGCTAAGGAAGCGTATTTGTAAAAACGTGTCTAGAACAAAATATGCTTTCATAGCAGTTTCACTAAGATGATTAAAGTCACTTTTTATTTCAGTACTGAAAAACATTGGCCTTCACAGAAACTGTGTCTTAATTGAACTTAGTGGTAATGAAAAAAATTTGTTTTTACATATGCCATAAATAATTGCTAATTTCCCTTGAAGTTTGGCCTTTAAGGCGAACATAGCCGTAACTAGATTATGAGTAGGGAAAAAAAAAGATAAAGTAAAATTAACATAGTTAGTGAGCCTAAATGTCAAAATAAAGTAGGAATGCAGGAAATTAATATAAAGTACTGAGTTAAGAGATATTAGATATCACAAGAAAAAGGAAAACCTGTAGCATGAATGTACAAAATGGTAAATTATGCCGACAAAACTGCGGTCGAAAGATGTGAATTCATTCTAAAATATCAGCATTAAAAGTCGAAAATTCACCAGTTTTGTCTGAAAGGTAATCGGGGCTCAAAGTTAAGCACGATACTAAAAAATACCGAAGTGCTTGAAAGTATATGAGATGTGAATGCTCACATTCAAACGTAAATGATATTACATTGAATCATTAAAGTTGATGGAGAAAAACTGTACTATGTTCGAAAAGTATGAGCTATATGATAAGAGTTATAAGGAAATGTCTGAATGGTGTGCGGAAAAAATGTCACCCGGAAAAAAGGGAAACGGAAAGAAAGCCCCCGGAAAATAAGGAACGAAAAAAATGTCGCCCGGAAAATAAGGAACGGAAAAAAAGAAACTCTAAAATCTCGCCAAATAATGTCGCCAATCGGAGTTGGGGAAATCTGCCAAATTCTAATTTAACCGGCAGGGTTATAGCGGGCTCTCTTGAAGGAGGTTTTAAGGGTAAGACGTTGAACTAGCTGCAGCCGAGCAAGGTCATTTCGATAGCAGGTTTTAATATTGCTATCGCAAACTGTGACTAAATTTCATCTACAACGGTTTGTTATAATACTGCTCTTAACGCTCAGTTATGCGACAATGTTTCACCCCTGAACCACAGCTTAAGGCTATAACTACATGGGGTACGAGGGGAACAATCACTAATGACTATGACCCGCTGGTCAATCCTCTATTTTTAACCCCGGACAGGCCAGCAGCTCGCTTATCTTCTTTCAATCATAGTCAGAAGATTTCCCTAATCCGCAGGTATGGTTGTTATGATAAAACTTTTATCTCCCATCTTGGCGATATTTCTAAATATCCCTTATTTTTCCATTGCAAAGGAATGGTGACTTATTTTCCGTTTCCTAATTTTTCGGTGCCTATCTTTCCGTTCCTTATTTTCCGGGTGAGATTTTTTCCTACAACCGTCTGAATATGCAGGAATTTATAAAGGTTCAAACTTTTAAAAATGAATAAGACGAAGTAAGCCTCCTCCGACGGGATCGTGTTTAGTGGTGCTGATTGTTGTATCGAGAGGGCCCAAGTTCCAATTCGGAGACGGCATGAATGTGTGTAAATGTATAATGTCTGTGTAGCATGGGGGTACTCAAAATACATGGCAAATGGAAACTCCTTTCTAGTGGTTTTGGTGGTAGAGGAAGAGATTTCACAGCTACCTTGCTCATATTGCATTGTTTGTATGGTTAGTATTGTAGATAAGTTTCCCTATCACTGCGGGAAAGATTAATTTTATTTGAAAGGTTTCCAAATTACAGTATTAGTGATAGGACTCGGACCCGTTCCCCCAGGGTACTCTTTCTCAAACGTGGTGTGGATCTGGACAAAGTCTCAAGGTCCATGCCAACAACAGACGCAATCATGCACTCCTTGCCATGATAAAATTCGTGGACTTGTTCTGATTACATTAGACAAGTGAGCTAGACCACAAAAAAGCGAAGTAAATTATTAGAGTTAGTAAGTACTAAGATTATGTGAAGTATTACATAATAAAAACAGCATAACGGGTAAATTAAAATAAAACTGCGAAATGAAGGTTAAGTAAGATCGATTAATTATAGTAACTATTAGTTTTAGGCGTAAAAAGAAATATAGTAGAAGCTCTATTATTCGAATTAACTGAGATCGTAACCACATCGTATAGACGTAAACTCGGTTAATGCAGACTAAATTTTAAATCACGCTAATTTTTCTTTCCACAATGTTTTCTGAAATTGTTTATTTAAAGTTTTGATAATGATAATGTTAATACGAATGCATGAATGTTAACATTTTAACAATCTGATTTATTACTAGGTAAAATTTATTACCTTGACTTAAACAGATAATGTATACAGGATTTTATCTCGTGGAAAAAATATTTATGAAAAACTGTAATAAACAAAACTCCATCAAAATTTACGTTATCTTATGAATTGTGAAATTTCTTAAATGCATTTTTATAAAATAATTTGTTCTTTTTTTGAAAAAGTCTATTACCCTTTTTGTGGCAGTCCTAAAATTCTATCAGCAGTTTCAGGACCATACCAGTTAAAAACCATTAAACAACAAAACATTCTCAGTAGAAGCAGTAAGAAGTTTCCTAAAATATTCAAGAGCTTTGCACAAGACGTCAAAGTCTACCAATAAGAGAGCGGTGAAACTGATTAGCAATAGTAGTTCGACCCAATTTCAAATCCAGCCGAATGGGCTGGCTGCATGGGAATTTTCATGCTACCATGTGCAATATGAACAAGATCCAATTTCCTGTTAAAATGTTATTCATGAAGGCATCCCGACCTTTAGGCGGATAGCTCTCGAGTGCTTTGTGATCATGAAAATAAAACTAAAGTTTCAGCAGGGCAAATTTTCAAACTGAGCGATATCTTGGCATCCTTTTATTCTTTGAAAATCCTTTTATCTTAGGAATCGATAGTCAGTAAATGTTGCTTTCGTCTTTAAGATATGTAAACGACATTTTTGTTTTCATAATGCACAACAGGAAGACATTTAAATGACTCATCATTGATGAGAAAGGTCAACAGATAGACCACTGATAGTAAAATTCAAGAATGTTGACTGGTTTTCTATGTAACCTTGTAAGAAAATTTCTTCTTCTTAACCTTCGTGTTGTAACTCAAAAGCGCGTCCGGCTAGCAATCTGAAGGTTCTGAGTTCGAGTCCTGGCGAGGGCATCGTTCAATTTTCATGTTCAACTGGGTGCATACGTCCCAGCTGCTTCTTAAGTGAGAGAGAATATAAAGAATTCTCTCTTTCTTTACTGCGTGCTTTCGTGATGTAATCGGCATGTCAGGCTAGCAATATGAAAGTTTGTATTTCGAATCTGGACGAAAGCATCATTGATTTTCATAGTTCCTGCTCTGAAATAAATCCACTACTTTTTCTCAATGATGCAATGATTTTTTTTAATAGATTATCTGCGCGGTTAACAACAACTTTGGTTGACAGCAGCTCTACTGTATTAAACTTAGAAATGATGGAACATGTAAGAAATTACAAAGGTTAAAGAATTAAATTAAAGTTTCTGTGCAAAAATTAAATAAAATAATAGAGCCATCATGATCGGAAAATATAACAAATAAATCAGAGTATGCAAGACATTTAAAAAAAAATAAAGGGCGACTGAAACTAAAAGCTGGGCCTAAAACTAAATAATAAAATGAAAAAAATAATAAAAAAGTAATGTATACGAAATATACAATTACGTTGAAAAATATAAGAAATAAGTTAAAATCAAGAGTCGTTGGAAATTACAAAGATTAAAAAATATGAAAGACGTTACAAATTACGTCTAAAATTAAGTAAATTAGCAGATAATAAATTGTTAATTGACTGGAGGTAGTAGGAATTAGCAGTTGGATAAATTGTTAAGCTAAATAATATAAATAAGATATGAATGAAAATTGACAATTATTAAATAAAATGGCGAAGAAAAATATAAGCGTTAAAGGTCAAATTTATCCTTATAAATTATTTAAGATACTCATTAAAGAAATTACAGTCGAAAAATGGATAAGAGATTTTCTAACATCTAATCTGTTATCAAATTGAGATATCGTTCTACCAACCCTCTCTCTTATCCTCTTAATCTATAACTTCCAGTTTAATGAATACCGTTTTCCATTTTGTATCGTCTACAACTGTGCTCTCCACTGTGTTCTATACCTAATAGTTTTAAAAGTTTGCTTTATTCATTTCACCATTCAAAAAGGGAAATAAGTTGCTGATATCTTCAATTATGGGAATGAAGTTTTGTGAATTTTACAAAAAATCTTGGCCAACCAGTGGTGGAGCAGTTAAAGCGCTGAACAGGGATGGAGCAGGGTTCAAATCCCAATGGACGGGTCGGTTGCATGAGCATTTTGATGGTTTTTCCCATTGTAACATAGATACCAGCCAGTTCCTTTAGAAAGTCTTTCACGAAAGCATACCTTCCCTTAGGCAGATAGCTCTCTTGTGCTTTGACATAGTCAAGGAAAACATTACTTTCACAAGCGATAGTTTAAACTTATTAAGGTGATTCAATTAAGGGAATTAATTGAAGAGGAATTAAAGTGCTTTAATGACAACACTACACATGATTTAATTTTCTAAGTATGAATTTTAGTGGTCATTTGGAGCAACCAATAGTCAACATTGTCCCTCACTTAAAGGGAAACTTCGAACAGACGAATGATACCCTGTTGCCCAAATCCAGGTAGTGAAGAATTGTAGCCCACCGCATTTTAGTCGGGCTCCATTGTAGAGACATATGATTTCTAGAGCTGGAGAACGTGAGAAATAAACTATGCTTTCGTCGGGATTCGAACCGCGGTCCTTTCGATTGCTAACTGGGAATCGTGCTACCAGTTACATCACAAAAGCACATGCAAGTTAGAAGGCAATAATTTCTTATAAACTTAAGCATGCAATTAGGAAAGCTTTTTGCTCTGACACACTTGAAATGCTGGGAAGAATGTCACAAAAGGACTTTGATAGCATCGTGTGTTCAATAGAAGTGAGTACAAATCACCACAGACACTGATTTTAAAATACAGCTTTTAAAAAGACTTCTAGAAATGCATCTTTTACCTACTGTCCTAAATTATTATTCAAATAACATGCTTTGGTAATGAACAAATGGCAGTCTTCATATGTTAAATGCAAATAAAAAAAATTCTGTAAAAGTTTAGGAAATGCTGCTGTTTTATTTTCTTCTTATGTTCTAAAGAATGTAGATTTATTACAACGCTATTTCAAAGTGTTCATGCATGCATCAGCGTTACACTTTAAGGGTATATTATCCGTTCCACAATCAATTTTCTAATTTTGATTTTGTAAAGTAAAGTTGTGGAGTTTATTAGGCACTTCTGGAGCGAGAAATGTGTAAAAACCAGGTTTGCAGTTGCTGGAACTCGAACTCCGAATCTCCCATCCGCCAGCCGTACTCCCATTTACACCGCGAAGACACACAGTGAGGAAGGCAAACATTCTTATATTATTCCTGACTGAAAGGTTGACTGGGGAGGAAGGAGACACAGTCGCCAAATCGAGGTGCTGACGAATTATCGCCCACTACATCGTTTAATTCAAGCGCCATCTGTAGAGCGAGAAACATAAGAAAACCAGTTGTGCTCGCTCTGAGATTCGAACTCTGGATCTTCCATCTGCTAAATGGATGTGTTGCCACTTACACCACGGCACTCAGTAGAGAAGACGAAAACTCTTTACATCGTTGATTTCAAACAATATGAATAGGTTTGAAAGAGGAAACGTCAGTAAATTAAAATATAACATAGCTACACTGCTTTTTTGAAGAGACACAAAGGTTTTTTTTTTAAACTTTTAACTGTCATTTATCAGTTACTTTTCTAATTATTATTTATGTCAATAATATTACATATAAGCATTCCCTTCCAGAATTATGCCTGTTAATAAAAAGGAATGAAACAAACCTGAAATTTTATGCCATTATTTACTTACCTGCCGCCCAAATGGGAAAGTTGTTAGTGAATCTGATTATCGTACCGAAGGGCGCGAGTTTGAATCCCGGAGAAGACACGGATGTAAATTGTCTGTCTTTCATACTCGTTCGTTACGGAGAGACGGGGACGCCCTAACTTTACCATTGTGGTTATACGGGCATGGTCCCACGCCCTCCTCCTGGTTTTTCATATCAGCTCCACCACAGCCAAGGGAGCGGACAAGCCAGTACCAGTACGGTCCCTGTCGAGCCTGATCCCATCCTAGGTACAATACCCGGGTTCTAGTCCTGTGAAGAATAAGGTACAATAGTACCTGATATTTTACCCCCGTGGTTGAGACTGTCTAAGTATAGATCCTAGCCAGTACTTCCCAGGAATTCTCCTGAGTCAACCCCCGGGGGGTTTGTCTTTCATAGGACGCAACGGTGGTTCACATAATTAGATGCCTCCATAATAAAATGACCACCGCTTCTGGCCTTAGTAGTGGTCAGTGGTCAAGGCCTATAATGTCTAGTGCCCGTCGTTGAAAAAAAAAAAAACTTTACTTACCTAACTACATAAAGTTAACATGTTTATTTCTAAAAAGAAATGAATTATTGTGTGATTTTGTTTAAAAATATGCTGCATTTTTAAAGTAGAATTTTCAAATTTTCATGTATTTAAAATTTTCAAATTTTCATGTATTTAGAATTTTTTTCAAATTTTCATGCGACAAATGTATTCGAATGAGAAAGGTCTACTTTAATTTATGGATGTATTTATAAATGTCAATGCAAATCCAAAGTACTCTTGAGGAAAAGAAAAATTGTAATGTGCACCCGTGTGTGATTATATATCTGAAATTTGAGGCCTTTTTAAGATTTCTTCCTAAATATTTATTATTGAGAATCCAAATTAAATTTTTGATTTGATAAAATAGTTAAAACGTACAAATTCTGTAGGTAAAATATTTTAACTTTGAAAACTAGTTAGGTTATTTAAAATGAAAATTTCCATGTTTTCCGTTGTCGAAACTGTCTTAAGAGAAAGAAAACTTTCTTTGAAATTTTTTACTTCAAAGTTTACTTACTTTTCACTTTTATCACAGAAACAACTATTATCGTCCCATCCTCTTGAACGCGAATTTAACATCAACTCGTTTATATAATATTTAGTGGACGTTATTTCAACACAAAACGAAAAGAAACTTTACGTAAACTGGATTGAAAAACTATATTTTCTGAACAAAGAATTTTTATCCAACATTTATAATTTAACTCTTGTGATAACCAAATGATTCTTTTATTGCTCTCCCCATTCAGTAATTAATTTGAAACATCTCTTTATATTTCAGTTAAGGTAGATTATTTAAGAGTAAACGATTCAGAGTTTTATTTAGACTTTCAGTCGTAATGCCAATAATATTACAGAGTTCTAAGTGCGAAATTAATCGACACAGAAAATCTTGTAACTAATAAAATGGATGCTAGAAATCAAAACTAAAGTCAAATCATTTAAAGATACTCACGTAAATATTGATGTTGAGAACAGAGCAATAACAAACACTTACGTCGTAGAAAGGTATATCTTCGTTTCTTCAACTGCAAAATTTCTGGTAACTGTTTTATGTCTTTTACCTCAGAACGTCTGTATACTATCCCTAACATCACTTTTCTAGCGCCTTAAACGAAATGGGCTTTATGAACATGATGTGACTGCAGTGATTTTATTTGCGCATTCGTCGAATGCTTGGTACTGAGCGGTCGGGTTTGATTAGTTACGGTTTAAGAGAAGTGCCATAGAATAAATGACAGAGATACGCGATATAATTTTTTCCCTGCCCCAGAATTGCTCATGTCTTTATTTATCTTCCAGAATCACAATCACACATTTGTAATTTTCGTTGGTAGTATTTGTTACTTCTACATATTTGAAACATGTAATTAAATATCATATTTCATGCTTCTTAAAAACTAAAAAATAGTATATTTAAACAAAATATTTATAAGGTATTTCTCCCACCTTCTTAGCATGCCTTCGTCATGTAATGGCCAGCATACTCGGCGCGTATTCAAGAGGTCAGGGGTTCGAGTCTCGGGGAGGGCATCGCTCATTTTTCATTTCTCCATCATAAAAAAATCGTAATGTCTCTACATATTGAGTTGGAAAGGTTACAAAATGTAACGTGTGATTGGCATATCTTAAATATAAAAAAAAAATCCAAATCTATTTGAAAAGTGAACAGTTCTGCCCTTTTTGTTAGAAGTTGATTAGCCAGAATAAGAAAAAGTAATGGTTCGTTAACCTACATTTACGTCGTTTTTAAGTTTCCCCTGAATTCTGCTTTGAATTTTTAAAGATAAAAACTGATATATATGCATTTAAATACGTTATTAAAACGTTGAGAGCCAAATCTTTTAGCGCAGGTGAAAACAGCAGTTCTTTTAATGTAAGACACACCTGCTACATTTGATCGTGAAGAACAAAGTTCGTTAATTTCAGAAGCAGTAAAGTAAATTATTGAGATAAATGTTTAAATTACTTACATTAAACTGCATTACTCGGTCCTGTGAACAGAAAATCGAAGCAGCCTGCCTGCGTTATTTAAAACACTTCAAATAGAGTGAAGCTTCTTATGGGGGAAAAAAGGAGAAAATCTCTAGGTTCCTCTGAGAGTCCAGTTTTATACTTCTTTGGCGATTGTTGCATAGAGTTTCTTTACGCAAAAAATTCGAATTTCGTTAACAGAAACATTATAATGTATAAATATATATAAAAAATCATTTTCAGTAGCTGTGTTTCAAATTATATATTATGCACGGGGAAAAAGAGGGAAAATGGGCTTGAATTATAAACATTATTTAAATGTTCGTTGCTTTTCAATATGCTGATTATGGTGCATTATGTAAAAAGAGAAATCCATTACGCCAGAAAGTAAACATACTGAAGTCTTTCTTAATATATTTATACTTTAAATTCTTACACCTTTACAAATTAATTCCCGATATTTTTATTAAATAAACTGATATTAAAATTTTGATTATGATAACGAAATGGACTTAATTTGTTCTTGTTAACCTTACAGTTATGAATTTGCATGCTTCTAGAAAAAGCAGTAACAATCTATGCTTAAATAAGCTAATTGCGAAATTAAAAGATCACTTAAAAATCATTGTTTATTGCTCATGACTTATAAAAATGAATGTTATGGGTATTTACATAAACATTTATACCGACACCATATTACACCGTTTTTATGCAGCAAAGTCTTGCAATAAAAACTTGTAAAGAATATATATACGTTATTAAAAAAAAGGAAAAAATTATAGTTTCTATTCTGTAAGAGATGGCATGGTTTGTGATCACCACGAACGGACATATAGGCATCGCAGTACGTTTATGAGGACTATATTAGACTATGAATTAAACAGATAATATTAATTTTTAGGAGAACATGTCTGAGCTCTTGGAGAATCCTAAGAGGATGCGGACGTCCTACAATTAGCCCCTTAAAGCATCACATATATGTTCAACAAAACTGATATCCGACGAGTGCGTTAACCAGCTTACTGAACGATTCTAACGGCTAACCAAGTTTATTATTCCGACTTTCAAGTTATAAGGTATATCTCCCACATTCTCAGCGTGCCTTCGTGGTGTAATGGTCAGCACACTGAGCCGGTATTTCAGAGGTCCGTGGTTCGATTCCCGGCGAAGGCGTTGCATATTTTTCATGTCTCCTGCATCAAAATAACCTAATGTCTCTACACTGGCGCCCGAACTAAAAGGGTTGTGGATGATGACTCTCCACCCCCAGAAAGATATCCTAGGGTTACAGTTACTTAAACAGCTTTGTTTGGGGATACAGAGCCTCATCTATGCATCTGCGATCAGTTACCAAACTTTTGTTGTAAATATCTAGATTTGAACGGTCATTTATTCAGACATTTTCGAAGAGAAAGAGATTTCTATAACTCCATGGAATCCTCATTTGACAGGGATAGTCGATGGAAAGTTGTTGCAGGTTATCTACAAATAAATAAACAACACTGGCGCCCGAACTAAAAGGGTTGTGGATGATGACTCTCCACACCCAGGATTTGGCGACTAGGTCCCCAAAGCCCTAGTCGCCCTTTAAAAAGGGGAGTATATAAGGTATATCTCCCACATTCTTAGCGTGCCTTCGTGGTGTAATGGTCAGCACACTGAGCCGGTATTTCAGAGGTCCGTGGTTCGATTCCCGGCGAAGGAAATGCATATTTTTCATCTCTCCTGCTTGTAATTAACCTAATGTCTCTACAAAGTTATTAATTTATAGGATTGAAATGTCCAGGTTTTTACGTCCAGTGAAAGATATCCTAGGGTTACAGTTACTTAAACAGCTTTGTTTGGGGATACAGAGCCTCATCTATGCATCTGCGATCAGTTACCAAACTTTTGTTGTAAATATCTAGATTTGAACGGTCATTTATTCAGACATTTTCGAAGAGAAAGAGATTTCTATAACTCCATGGAATCCTCATTTGACAGGGATAGTCGATGGAAAGTTGTTGCAGGTTATCTACAAATAAATAAACATTGATAATATATATTTAATTCTACACAGCAAAGCGATCACATATGAATCAATTAAACTTTCACCCTAATCTAATTTTACAAGGATTTCGCAAGAAATCTAAATTTAGAAGAAACAATCTGCATTTTCTCCTTGTTGGTTCCTTTTCTATCAATAATATCCAATATTTACAATTTTAACCCTTTTATTTCAATCTTTCTTTGTCTGAAATGCTTAATAAAACCTCCATTGTTTTAAAATAAAAAATCATGCAGTATAAGACTAAGTTTTAAACTTCACTCGTCAGTGAATGGAACTCAACTGAACTCATTTGGAAAACTTAAAAAATTCTTTACGAAATTCTCCCTTAGGCCAGGGCTCTTTAAACTATTTTCATTCATCCTTTTACCATAGGAAGCTTTTCCCGACTCCAGATAATAAATAGAGAATAAAGATATAAAAATAAATATTTTCCTATAAATAACTTATTTTTTGGTAAACAATATACAAATGAAGATGATTTATTTCAAGTAAACATAAATTAATGAATGAAAATCATGTTTTAATCAGACGAATGCGCTGATTTTTTGCTATGTAATAAATTAATTCTTAGTGCAATATTTGACACTGCTGGACGTAAAGTATCTTCAGCGCTTTTAGCGTTGAACGCCATTCGTGGTGTAGTGGTCTGTTTCAGTTAGAGGTTAACTTCATCGGATGATTTTGAGAACAAAGTCTATTGCTACGATTTATTCCTTAGTCCTGAAAGAATCTTAAGACAGCTTCTTGTTTCATTAGATCATTGCCGAATTGCGTTATGCATCGTACTAAAAAATGGCGAAACATGGAAAAAAAATAACGAGTGATGATATTTCAAATATTAAATTGTCGAGTCACTGTATTTGGCGTCTTGTTGTAGCATTGTTTTCTTTTCATCATTTCTCCATTTTTAACTGACGCCGCTCTAACGGAATAGTACCTTTTAAAGATATACACTCCCTTCCAAAAGTTAAGCACGGAGAGAAAAATGCTAATTTCCGGAAGCCAATCAGAATTGAAGAGGATGCAATTCGCTGCAGAGGTAGATGGAAGTAGGCAAATACGTTAGATAACAGCCAACCGCGCTTTCATGTCAAGAAATATGCAAAAAAGGCAGTCTTATAAAAAGCCAGCTTTATGAAGGGTTACAGAAGTTGATTGTAAGTGCTGATAAAAGATGTTTAAAACTTTGGTACAATTTGTTTTCAAGACATACGTCTTTCTATGATTTCCAGAAGACGAATGGAAGATTCTGAGCGCTGGCATGCTGTGGGGCGCATTGAAGCAGGACAATCGATCACAGATGTTGCTCTTTTCTTCGGCGGTCATCATTCTGTAATTTCACGTTTATGGAAACAATTCCAAACCACACAGACAGTTGTCCGAAGGCCCGTAGCCGGTCGCCCAAGGGTTACAACCCCCGCGGAAGATCGATATAGTGCTATTATAGATAAGTGGAATCGCAGAGTGACCTCCACACGTGTGACATCTATGGTTACAGCGTCCATTGGTAAGGCGATATCTGCAGCTACTGTACGCCGAAGATTACATATGAGTGGACGTACGCCCAGGTACCTCGAGTTTGTGTTCCTTTATCCGTCCAGTCAAGAGGAGAACGATTACAGTGGTGCCGGGAACATGTCAATTGGAATGTGTCTGACTGAGGCAATGTCATGTTTACTGATGAGTCAAGATTTGCTTTGGAGCAAAATGATAAGCGTATAAGGATATGGCATGAACAACGAACACGCAATCACTCCCAAAAGACGTATAAGGTATATCTCCCACATTCTTAGCGTGTCTTCGTGGTGTAATGGTCAGCACACTGAGCCGGTATTTCAGAGGTCCGTGGTTCGATCCCCGGCGAAGGCATTGCATATTTTTCATCTCTCTTGTTCCAAAAAATACCTAATGTCTCTACACTCCACCACCGGGATTTGGCGATTGGGTCCCCAAAACCCCGGTCGCCCTTTAAAAGGGGGAGTATATAAGGTATTTCTCCCGCCTTCTTCGCATGCCTTCGTGGTGTAGTGGTCTGCATGCTCGACGCGTAACCGAGAAGTCAGTGGTTCGATTCCCGGCGAAGGCGTTGCTCATTTTTCATATCTCTACAGACCGGGTTCTTTGACGGCTGTCCGGTATCGAGATGAAGTCCTAGAACTCATTGTGAGATTGTACGCTGCAGCAGTTGGCCCTACTTTTGTTTTAATGGACGATAACGCACGTCCCCATAGAGCTGACATCGTCGATGACTACCTGGAGAGTGAAGGGATTGCGCGTATGGCGTGGCCAGCATATTCGCCCGACCTTAATCCCATTGAAAATCTTTGGGATGCTCTCGACCGTGCTGCATCCTCACGTTTCCCATCTCCAGCCACTCTTATTGAGCTGGAAACTGCTCTACAAGAAGAATGGCGATTGCTTAATTCTGCGGTGGTTGACCACCTAATTGAAAGCATGGTCACAAGGTGTAAACTTTGTATACAGATGGAGGGGGGATCATATACCCTATTAATATCCTTTTTTTCATTTTATGCTGTTTATTTTCTCTTTATACATAATTCTATTTAAGTCTTCGGTATGTCATTATCTGATAACTTACAAAAATTTAATATTGTTTTCCTTTCTGTATATAATTATGGATTTTGTTTTATGCATAAATATATATGCTACTTTCCTGCCGAATTTTGTGTCAATCAAAGCAGTAGTTGTTGATTTGTTGCATTTCACATCTTCGTGCTTAACTTTTGGAAGTAAGTGTAGAACCAATAATTTTAGACCTTGGAAAGATTAGTTATTAAGGAGTTCATTCAATCGTTATGGCAGCTTC
>KK113376.1:110111-161137 GCA_000611955.2 Stegodyphus mimosarum
CTCTTCACCACATGTAATTATAACTTTCATGTAGCTCTCATCTGATCTCGCCGTAGTTAACTAGTACAAGAAATGTAGAATGTAATAATGTAGATTGCGTAAAAATAGCCTGTATGCAAAGCAACCAATGTATGACAGTCACACTTCTTTTCTTTCCACCGGAAAAAGTTTAAGATGATGTCCTCTGCAACGTAAAACTTGAGATTACACAAAAATTCTTGACTGAATTTTGAATCGGAGCTAGAACTATATTTCCCGTAATATCTGAAATGGGGTTAAATGTTCTTGTGCATTAACCTTAACATATTTATATGAAGCGAGTTTTGTATCTTTAACATTTATTAAATGCAAATGCCGTTCAACGCTAAAAGCGCTGAAGATACTTTACGTCCAGCAGTGTCAAATATTGCACTAAGAATTAATTTATTACATAGCAAAAAATCAGCGCATTCGTCTGATTAAAACATGATTTTCATTCATTAATTTATGTTTACTTGAAATAAATCATCTTCATTTGTATATTGTTTACCAAAGAATAAGTTATTTATAGGAAAATATTTATTTTTATATCTTTATTCTCTATTTATTATCTGGAGTCGGGAAAGCTCCTATATGGCGTTGTTACGTGCGTGCTTGATGTGAAAATAAAAGTGAATTGGCGTCGATTGAATTTATCTAACTTCAGTTAGAAATCAGCCATAATACGACAACCTTTTGGAATAGCTACTTTAAAGTCTCTACCAAAAAAGAAAAAAAAAAAAAAAAAAAAAAAAAAAAAAAAAAAAAAAAAAAAAAAAGTCGGACGTGTTCTTAAGGGACAATGGGTATTCGGGGATTTATGCAGAGAAAGCAAAGAATTTTTTCCGGTCGCCGTTCTCGATCGTTGTGCTAGAACATCGATGACTGCTATTCAGGAAAACATCACAGATAGCAGCATTATAGTTTCAGCCTGCTGGAAAGGATATAAGACAGAGGAATTAAGAAATGCTAGAATCACATTTATAATTTTGTAACCCTGAAACTGGATGCCATAGCCAAACTATGGAGCGATTGTAGAGCACTGCTAAATGGAGAAATAAACGTCAGCTGGGCACTGCTCGCAACCATTTACAGTTATATTTGATAGAATTTATGTGACTTTGATTATATTCAAAAACTTATTTTTCCCCAATTATTGAATGATATTTGAAATTTCATGCCATCTTGCTATATTGAATTTCGTTTTGTTTTGTTAATTTTTATTTATGTGTGTAATATTGTAGATTAAAAAATAAAAGAAAAAAATTACTTTCTTTAGGTATTAAGAAATTTTAAAAAGTTTACTTTTACGGAACTATTTTTTTAGTCCTTTGAACTCTATCATTGTCTCATAATTTTATACTTGGCAACAACTATTGGCCAAAAAAAAAGGGGGGGAGCGCATTCTTAACTGACGCCGCTCCAAAGGAATACTAGTCTTTAAAATTCCATATTGTGGATATTTGACAAATGAATTTAATTAAAAAGAATCGTTTGATTTAGTTGACCAACTTTTGATCTACAAACCGCTCACCGCTCGCCAGTCTAAATCAGTATTTTTGAAAGTTCTTCTGAGTCAACACCCCCTTGTGTGAACTATTTGCTGCGGCTTTCCTACTACGTTTGCATGTAAATATGCATACATAATTAAAATAAATTTATTAATCATATTAAAGAGGATGGACTCATTTCATATTTATTACTTATCTTATAAAAATCATCCAAACAAATAATTATAAACGCAATATTTTAATTTCTTCATAATAACATAATAAAATTTGCATATACATACGGTTATACAATAGTAACAATAATAATATTAATACATTACTCTTAGCATCATAATTGTAGCAGTACAGCTTTAATAATTAGGCAGTGGGACTGGCGGGATTGATGAACAGTTGATAGTTCGTCAATATTTTAGTTAAGATTTATTAATAGAAGATATAAATCACTGCATTTTACAACTGGTAGGCCATTTATTTGTTTTACCAAAAGGGGAGATAAATTCCCGTAAATGTGATGCTGGAAATGATATTATTTTGGGGAAGAAATGGAATATATAGTGCTATTTTTATATAATATGTTGAAGTGGTTTGACAAATTATGGCTAATCTTATTACAATATTATTTAAATTAATGCCTTTCTTCCGCTGTGCCCTTCTGTGTGTTGAAACCTTAAGTCCTCTTGTTGCTTAACGAGTTTTCCTTGTGTTAGTTTAAATGTTCCAAAAGGTCAGTATTGCCCACTTTGAGAAACACTGACCTAAATAATGTCTTTGAGACATATTTAATAATACATAAATGCTTAATAACTTGTAAATTTACTTAGAGGCGGAATATGTGTAGGAATCCTAATGGGCGTTCGTACTTTGTTCTCTTACGTCCTCTCCACCCCCGACATTTTATGCGTTAATTGATGCTTAAATATATGTTTCCGTCTGGGTACTTTCGAGTTAACATACGCATTCAGTTTCATAATCATAATTTTAAATCAGTAGTTAAGTATTAAAATTCATATTCACGTTTCCCTTTAATTATGCACATTAGCACAAAAATGAATATTTCTTGCACAAGAAAGCAAGTTCTTGCATTTATAAAAACTACAAAATAATTATGATTTCAAGAATAATATCTGAATCACATAGCGTTCAAAATCTTACTATGGAGGTGTAAACTGTGGAGGACCACTTCAAAATGTGATAGCCACGTGTAAGTATCAAATAGAAGATAATATTGCGGGGAGTTTATTATGTGAGATAAAAGAAAAGCGGGAAACGGAAGTCGAGTGAAAACGTTCTTGCTTCTGAAGTATACGTTGTATTTGATTTGTGAAGAACTTCTGTCTAACTCCACTTTTATAAGCATGTTATCATCGCTTGTGACAAATCTAGTTTTACTCAACGAATAAATGTTTTAAATTTGAATATCATGAATAAGGCTCTGAATAGTCATGCATGATGGGAATTTGAATTAGCTTGACGCATATTAAACAAAGCAAATGTTTGATAAGTTATATATATGACACATATTAAACAAAGCAAATGTTTGAAATCTTAAAGCAAATGTTTGATATTATATTTAATTTCGTATGACTGACAGAAATGTTTATTATTTTCTTGTTTTAAACAAATCAAGGCATAAATGATAACAATGCTCATCCAAATTCTTCTTCACGGGAATTAATCTCATATCAACTCAAATCTTTCACGATTAGCGTTGGTTATATCCGGCGCATATTAAATGCGTCGCATTGGAACAATTTTATCAACGGCGGAAACATACGAAGTGGATAAAGAAATATTTTTTAAATGATAGCTATGTGCCTATGGAACGTCTATTAGTTATACAAATTAAAAACTAGTGCACTTCTGTCATGACAAATTCGAGCTAAGGTTAATCAAGCAAATACTGACAAAATATCAAAAAAAGAGAATGAGGCATTCTACGACCTATATTGATAATAGTGAATTAAGACTGATTGCTAAAGATTTCTGCTTCATATATAGCATCAGAAGAAAACAATATACGAAGGTAGGTTGCTTCCAGAAAAAATTATTAGCCTTAGTAACGCGATAAATATGACGTTGTATACGTATCCTGCTTTTACAATTTATCATACTCGTATATATTATTATATCATATCTATTATGGTTTCATAATTTCCAATAAACAACTTAAAGAGTCAGAATAGCTCTGGATTGCTTTAAACATACAGAACAAGACTTCAGCAACATTGTCTTTATCAAATACTTCCTTAAAACCTCCAACAAAATACTCTCTTACGATGCGATACGCAGTTAACGTGTGTAGTGATCACAAATGGCACGACGATCCATTCATTGGCTAGTTCTGCCGTTGCGAAAGAGTTAAAAATCGGACTAGGATTTAAATTCTCTGTTTTATCCAGAAAAATAAACTACAAGAACAGCAATGTTATTGTGCCTCGTTTTCATTTTTCGTTGCGTTTGCTGCAACATATTTAGAGTGAGAAGTAAAATTTTGTTAAAAACTGCATAAGAATGAATACTAAAGAAAGTGAGCAAGATGATAATCTAGAAATTTATACAGTATTGCATTACACCAGGTCATTAAAAATGGAGTTTTTGACTTTATTTTATTATATTGGTCCCAGATATAAATTTTTAATTTTAATTCAAGGATTCCATTAATATAAAATTTAACTCTTTATGTTTTTTTTAAACTAAAAAGTCTAATTAATAAAATGCTCACTGTGCGTTGATAAGTCAATTGCGAAACTTTCCTTTCCTTTATGTGCAAAATTTAGTCAATATGCGCAATTGATAATATATAGGAGCTAGGTAAAAACTTAGCGTGCTACTTTATCCAATAATTTTTGCCAATCAGCAAACAGTAAAAGGAGCTACTTTTGTTTTGCAGTTGCTTCCTAATGCTAAAAGGCCATAATTAGCCAGTCACATTCGGGATGTTGTTGGTCAAGTCCTTAAGGTCGATAAACGTCCTTTAGTCTGATGCATTAGCCAAGTGCCCTGGGCCTGATGAACGCATGTGAAGGACTTAATTTATTTGTTTAAGTACTTTCTAGGTAATTAACAATTAGGATTGAGAATAGTGTCTAATGTAAGCTAAAATATAAGTCTAATTACATTTATCTCAAATTGTTACTCCATGGTATAGTTAAATAAAGTTTCTTTAGTTGATGTGCTGGCAACTTGTCAACGCTTAAACTGGAAATTACCTGAACGTCTGAAAATAGTTCAGTTGTATTCTACAGAATCAGTATTAATACAGTAAAAGCAGACAAATAAAATTTATTGAGCTCCGAAATATCAAACTAGCAAAAATTTCCTAGAGTACAATAAGTTGTCATTAGTTGTTCGTGATTGCTTTTTATGCTCGCAAACTGTCCAGCACTTACTAGAAATTGCAACGCCAATATTAATTTTACAGTCGTCATCGCTAAAAGGAAAGTAGGAAATTATCAGGCGGTATGGAATTCTTCTCTAGTAGACTGATAGTTTTTTACGATGCCTCTAATGCATTTAAAAACTTTAGATTGCCTAAAAAAGTCCACAATGAGAAAGAACTGCCAATTATGGGCATTTTAAGGGCTACGAGAGTAATCTTTATTACGTTAGTAAGAATGAATTGAAGATGAGCCAGTCGGCACCTAGAAGAATGGTGGCAGAGAAATTTGCTTTAACACCGTCTAAGTTGAAAGTGATTACAGGGATTATTTCAAATCTAAGATGTAGGTCTGATAACATTCCCGCCTGTAAAAGACAGGGAAAAGTGCAGAATCAATTCCTTAGTAGATATAGAAGGAATTGTTAGATGAAAAGGGAAATTTGATTTATTCTATGCTTACAAAGATAGTTGCGTCAAGTGTTGTGTATAGAAAGATGGAATGTGAAATGATTCAGTTAATAAGGCTGAAATTCTTGCCTGAAATTAAAATTTGTCAAGTTTAAAACTTTGGAAAATTTGTTTAATTTAGTGCTCATGTATCAAATTCATAAAAGATGATAGGAAAATAGATATTGCGGTATATCTAAATGTCAAAATAAATTTTAGATTGGAAGTAAATTTTAGTATGAAAACCAAAATGAAAAGTCGCTAATAACAATAACAAAAGATGGAAAAGAAACGGCCGTTTAAGTAGCGAAAGAAATGAATAAGACTGAAAAGGAATTCGTACGGAATCTCAGTTTGCGAAATTACGAATTACGAAGGAAATACGAAATCTAAGTTTTAATAGCTAAATTTGTATTGTAGAAGCAAATTAAGGTATCGCTCTGGAAGGAAGGGCACCTTTTATTGCTGTAAAATGACTACTTTCAAAGATGTTAAATTTGCAAAAATGAAAACTTTATTGAAAGCCTTCTCAACCATTGTTTAAACATAAGTAGTGGAAAAGCTTTGTCTTAGTGAAGTTTCGGAAAAAGTCTTTTGGAGAAGGTCCACCAGCGGTCGGGCGGTAAAGTCGCTAAACACTAGTAGTTCGGTCTGAGGCTCGAATCCACGAGCGGGCTGGACGCGTGTTCATTTTCGCGGTTTTCCCTACGTGTAACGTATATACAAGTCAGTTTCCCTTTAGAAAGTCATCCACGAAAAGTCCGTTCGCCGGAATTCGAACCCCGGGTCGAAATACCAGTGTTCATCGACTTCACCGCTCGGCCGCTGGTGGCCGCCAGACCGTAAGAAATTTTTAAGCAAACGACACAAACTTACAAGTTGTCCCGATCAAACAAAGTGCGGTACAAGAAAAAAAATATAAACAAAAAATGGAAAAACGACCCTCAGAAAACTTATTAAGTTAACTTTAAATGCTGTTAAATTATACAAATAAAAAAACCTTATGAGCAAAAGAGATTTTCGAAATTAATAGCAGAACCGACAGGTATCAACTCTCATCTTAGTAGTCCTAGTTTTAATTTGGGGGTAAAAATTCCTCAGCTTTTTTTATCGTAATTTTGGAGATAATTTATTTCAGCTCTTAAAAAATCCCTTCCTTCGTTTATTTATTTTAATACTTATTCTAAATCCAAATTGCCGTTTGACAAGTAACTTCAGAATTGAATTTATTAGAGAGGGCAAATATAATGTTTAATTTCAAGAATTTAATACTATGATTTCTGTTCTCTTCATATTTTATGTGCTGAACGTCTACAGAGTGAACAAGAGAAATGCGACAACGTTACATGGCGTATTCGGAAGAGAAATTAAATGCCTTTGAAATAATTTCGGTGTACAGCTCAACTTAGGGAATACGCTATTTCAAAATTTTGTGACGTTACTCCAGTATGAAATCCTATTTTGGTTGATGTTCTCTCCATCTCTTGAAACTCACTGATTTCATTTTATGCGGTTGTTAGTTGAACCTCGCTTCTCACACTACGCCCTTTTTCCTACCAGGACGTAACGTTATCAGTTTTCCTTAAGTTTAATACAGTAGGGACTGTTTAATGTGGTCTCGTCTGTCCACGGCTATTTTGATAACATTAACCGAATTATAACATTAAACGATAAAGAAAAATTATCCGTCAAAATAACAATGTAAGTTAATTAATATTGTTGCGTTTTACGGGTTCGTAGATTTGAGAGTATCCGATGAAAACGCGATGCAGAACAATAAAAAGCACAATTTATTTACAAGAATCACTATTTACAGCACAGTTCCAAAATTACCATTAAAAGCGTCGAAAATCTACAATAAATACGCTGAACAATCAGCCACACAGCTTCAGGCTGTAACTGTAAAGGTAGCTTCTTCATTCACAAAACTCTCGCGTAGCTTAGCAATCACAGTCAGCAGCTATTCTCACAATTAATCACTCTCGCAATGCCGGCTCTCAGAAACGAAGGGGTTTATATAACTTTTCTTTAGGTTCCACACGTTTCGAGAAATATCTCGACAGGAAGTTATTCTAGAAGCTTCCCGATTGGACCATGGGATATCGCCAATTTGGTCGCCAAATGGACGATAAAGTCGCCAATCTGGCAACCCTACCATACACTATTTTATGGCAACCCTAGTGCTATGCCGGAAAGCTTACATACAGGCGCAACCGCCGAATTTTTCGCAACAATATAGTTATAACTAGAAATATGGAAATAGGCAGAATTTTAGTTAAGGAAATGTTGGTTAATGTTAATAGTAGTGTGATTATAGTAACCGAATTGTTGATTACGATATGCTATAGATTTTCCATGTTTTCGTATAGAAATGAACGGGACTTCGCCATATCGATAATAATATCCGAATGAAAATTTTATCCGCGATCACATTAAACGGCCTCTAAGTAGAAGTTTTCCACAAGCTTCAGATCGTGAGACTTTGACAGGACAGAAACTGTATCAGTTAAGACTTCACGAGTAAATCTTGTCTAAATAGGAAATTCTCAACCTTTTCCTTGCATTCTTTTAAAGAAATGGTTTCCGCCATCAACCCTTCTATTTTTTTATCCAACATAGTCATAATATTCTTTTCAGTGTACAGCCATAGTCATAATATAAATAATTGACTTAAATAACTTAAGAATTAGATTAAGAATATGGACAAAACGTATCGTCTCATCTTATCTTATCCACTGGCTTTTCTTTCGTCATTTGCACTTCTGCAGCTGAAGCAGTAGGTTCTACATTTAAACCTTCGAAACCAAACCTGCAAATTTAAGATTATTACGCTGATTCTTACTAGTTTAACTCCTCCAGTAATATGAAAAAAGTTAAAAAAAGTTTAATTGTATTTATATTTAATTATTTTTTGTATTGTTTTTACTTTAATTTTACAAGTAAAAGCAAATGTGACAGATTCTAATTGCATAAAAGTACAATTTTAATCAATGTTCGATGGCTTTTATAAGTTAAGAAAAAGCAGTAATTTGTTTTGTGTGTGTTGATGGTCAATTTAAGATCCTCTGCCTATGCAGCAACACCTCTAAGAGTTGAATTTAGAACCTCTTCCGACACTACAATTATATGGTATTTTCCCCGCCTTCTTCGCATGCCTTCGTGGTATAGTGGTCAGCACGCTCGACGCGTAACCAAGAGGTCCGTGTTCGATTCCTGGCGAAGGCTTTACTAATTTTTCATCTCACCTGCCTCCAAATAAATACCTAATGCCTCTGTGTGAGTGCCAAACAACTATATCAAGTTTCGTGTCAGAGTGAATGGTATTCATATAAACAAGGAACGGAAGGGGACTTAGAACTGGGCCCTGATGTCCTCCTTCCCGCAACCTGTGTGATCCAGAGACCACTCCATTAAGCTTCGTAGACCTGAGAAAATCATTAATCCATATTAGCGTGTTGCTTTTGATTCCAGTATCGTGGATAATTTGGACCAATGTTTGACGCCATAAGCTGTCAAATGCTACTGAAAGGTTCAAGAACACCGCCAATGTTTTATGATGAGACTTTTCCTGAAAACCATCTGTTATCAACTGAATCAGTTAGAACAGCTGATCCACAGTGCTATGATGGGTTCGATATGCTGTTTGATAGAAATGTAGTTTGTTATTTCTTATGAGCCAGTGTGTAAGTCTGCGGTGGATTACACGTTCCACAAGCTTGCAAAGAATACTGGTAAGTGAAGTTGGCCTATATTTATTGCACTTTGATGCGTTTTTGTTTGGTTTTAGAACTGGAATTGAGATGGAAGTTTTCCAGATTTTGGCAATTTGCTTGAAGTCCAAGAGATATTAGATATTTCCAAAAGCTCTTCCTTTGTTCTCTGTTCAAAGTGCCCCACCATCCGGCGAAAGTTTAGGTCGGCGCCGGGAGCTCTGATGGGTCCCATTTTGTCAATGGCAAATTCCAGCTCTTCCATCGAGATCCGTTCAATAAAAATGTCTTTATAGTGATATATTTTGAATTTTTTTGGATCTCATGTAGGATCTAAGCAGCTTTTTATCATTTGTATTGAAGTTTAATTTACCTTTATTTACATAGTACTTTTTTACTGCAAGTTTTGGTGCAGTTTCTTTACTTGTGGCGGCCCTTCTTCCGGAAGAGGAAACAATGTTTTACTGTGTATTTACATTTTGAAATGTTGTTTGATTATTTAAAACTTTGATTACTTTCCAATGTTGCGATATACTTCGAGGATCCAACTTTCATAGAAATCCGTCCATTTTCTACGCTTAGAAGAAAAAAAAACTCTTCCTAAATTCTGTGACAAATCTCGGCGAATCTCCTTCTAAACGTTTTTGTGTTATTTTCTGAAGTTCCACACAAAGATTGTCACGTTCATCAATTAGAGCACCGATATTAGTATCTCTCCATAAGGGAACCTAGTCATCTCTTCTTTTGCCCCTGGGTATGCAGCCTTTTGTTGAATTTTTACGTAAGGTAAAGGTTTGTAATTTTCATCAAATGTTTGTGGTGAACTAAGAGAGTTGAATTTTTCAAGTTCTGAAGTAAATTTATTCCGGTTAGCTCTCCGAAAATTCCACAATCTTTTGTCTTGAGTGGTGCTAATCTTTGCTGGAATTGGAAGAGGATCACTGATAGCATTTTTAAGGATTGTTCATATTACTTGTCCTGCTGATTGATGGTTAACAGCCGTAAAGTCAAGGGCCGATGCTGTGCTATAAGTCTGAAAGAAATGTGTTTTACTTATTATTGAGGAAGGAAATATCGATATCACAGCACAGATCCTGAGTCTATGAGCATTTTCTTGGACACTGTGCCGTCAGCAGCCCGCTCTGTACATATATTAATTTACTTAATGTCTTACTTATTATTATTATTATTATTTTCCTTGTTTTATTCCCAATTATGTTTAATTTTATGATTAATCCAGCACTCTTTGAACGGATCCCACAATCTGTAATGTATTTGTTCCTTTTTACATCTGTAACTGATTATATAGCATTTCCTTAATATACGGCATGCCTACCAAGTACCATAATAGTGTATGCCTAACACCTACAATGTATTTGTTCATCTTTGCATCTGTACCTGATTATATAGAATATCTTTAATATAACTGTATGCCTAACATGTACCATAATAGTGTATGCCCAACATGAACTGTAACTGTATAACTGTCTGCCTAACATGGACCATAACAAGTGTTCCCCTTAGTCTCAGCAGTCCCCATCATGCACCTTCTTTCCATGTTCTGGTCCTTATTTCAATGCTCCTCGTTTAGCGTGGTCAATTGCAGGAGGTCACACTACTAAGCTCTTCATATATATATAAATGCGAAAAAAACGAAGGTTGCGCCTGTATGTAAGCTTCCCGGCATAGCACTAGGGTTGCCATAAAATAGTGTATGGTAGGGTTGCCAGATTGGCGACTTTATCGCCCATTTGGCGACCAAATAGGCGATATCCCATGGTCCAATCGGGAAGCTTCTAGAATAATTTCCTGTCGAGATATTTCTCGAAACGTGTCGAACTTAAAGAAAAGCTATATAAACCCTTGCGTTTCTGAGAGCCAGCTAGTTGAGTTGCGAAGTTAGTTGCGAGTTGTTACGAGATTGTGAAGAGTTGCGAGCAGATTGTGAAGTAGTTGCGAAGTGAGTGGCGAAGAGATTGTGAAGTACTGTGAGCGTTGTGATTATTGTGAGAATAGCTGCTAAGCTACGCGAGAGTTTTGTGAACGGAAAGCAATCGAGATAGTGCTTTGCCGTGAAGCTATCTTTACAGTATAGCTTGAAAGTGGATTGGTGATTGTTCCACGGTGTTCATTAGAAGTTTAGTGTTGCCGTGAAGCTACCTGTACAGTTACAGCCTGAAGCTGTGTTGCTGATTGTTTCAGCGTATTTATTGTAGATTTTCGACGCTTTTAAAGGTAATTTTGGAACTGTGCTGTAAATAGTGATTCCTGTAAATAAATCGTGCTTTTTATTGTTCTGCATCGTGTTTTCATCGGATACTCTCAAATCCACGAATCCGTATAGAACGCAACAATATATATATACTTTAAATTCCATCGACGGGATCCAACAGGCTGAAAAGCACCTAACCCAGTGGGCCAGCTGTTCCGTCGATGGCGAAAAAAAAGAAAGTCTATGAGCATTTCGAATGCAAAGTCAATGATCCCCAGAAGGGGCACTTAACATTAAAGTCTCCTAAGATAATTCTGTTTTTAGAGTTGGTGCCTACCAGTATGTTAAGAAGATAAATGACTCTTGAATTATCTGGATGGTAAGCATTTACAGTTGTAACTTCATACTGAGGTAAGGATACGCTGATTGTATGTGCTTCAGTGCCACTCTTTCTGCTGTTTATCAAAATTTGGTGGCAATGAGAGTTCTTTGAATTTGATGTCTGCGGATATGATGAGAAAAGCTAGGCCACCACCTGAGCTGTCTTCTCTACGTTTATGCATTGTAGTGTAACCCTCGATTGTTAGCTTCAGATTTGGGTTAAGCTTAGTTTTCTGCAGACGCGCAATATGAACATTGTTTTCTTTGAGGATTACGGCGAGTTCGTGAATCTTCTTCAGGGTACCATTTATGTTTAACCGCAAAACATGAGAGTCCTCGTCCCACACTTCTCGCTGTGAGCCGGGACTTCAGCTTGTGGCGCGTCTGCTATCCCGGACGCTGTATCATTATCACTGTCTCTATATATTGCACTATCCATGGAACAAGGGATGCAATTGCCTCCAAAGAAGTTGGACTTCTGCTTATTGGGGCGAGGGAAGTATTTTATTTTCCTTCTACGACACCCCAAAAAATCCACGGAGGTAGGAAGTAAGAGGAGAGGCCATAACTGGGTTTCCCCATTCACTGCTTTGAAGCAGTGGTGATCCCATCGTGGAGATCAAAACATTCAATAACATACCATTAAGATCAATGGTTTTATGGTTTTTGACATGATCGGATGTAAAAATTTTGGAATTATGTGTTAAATATACGTATAATTGTACATATTTTCTTTTTTTACAATATTTTAGAGTCCTACGTATGTGAAAAGAATGCATTTTAAAACAACATTTCATTCTGAACGGAAAAAAATGCAATACTTTTTCCAGAACAGTTGAATTGGAATTATATGAATATTTTCACAAGTTTTCGTTAATTACATTCGAAAAAAATTTTAAGGTAATTCGATTGCAAAAATTAAGTTCAAAATTTATTTTACGATTAATATTAAAATTAAGCATTATTTCTTTTCTGTTTACAGAGCGTCTTCTTAAAGTACTTTCTCAAATATGAGCTGACCTTTTAGCTTCTGAGGCATCTTTTAAATAGAAAATCTGAGTCAACGTATAATTAATGCTCTTCTCGGTTCATTTCAACTTAGAGCACCTTTTATTTTAATAGCGAAATACGTTAACTATTGGTGCTGATTTCCATGTACTTAACTTTCTATAAATAGTTCTGAAAGGGAATAAAAAAGGTTCTTTTTTTTAATGTTATTTAAAACTTGTAACAGAGTTATTAGAAAATGTAAGGAAATAATTCTTTTAATACCTATCATATTTTTTTGCCGTTAATTTAAACAATAAATATTCTCAAAACTCTTCGTTACTAGTTCCTAAGTAAGCATCTCATAGAATTTTGCTTTACGGTACCTTTTAGCAGATTATTTTCCAATCCGAACAATTCTTGCTTAAATAGTTTTATAAACGTATTTGTCAACAAAATTTCAATTTATGTTTACAATTAAATGTTCAGTTTATTATATATTTAGATAATATTTATAAATATTATTATAAATATGTGAAATATATTAATAACTAGATTCCTTCACAGAAACTTTCACAGCAGTTTATAAATGAACAAATCCTTTATTTCTAAATACATTTATAAATATTAAAAATATTTACGTATTTTGTTAAGGGCAGATACGTGCTTTTTGCAAGCATATGCATAAATACCCATATATATTTCCTATTTATAAAGTGTAAACTCAAAGTGATTATTTTTCAGTTACCTTATAATATAATGATAATACGTGGAAGACAAAACATGTATTTTATTTAAAACATTTTGGTGTTTGGAACATAAAATAAAAATAGCGAATACGCTATCAAGGGTATCGAAAGACCTTTAAAATTGTATATCAATTTTAAAGGTACCGCAAAATCGCTGTTACAATTTATCGAAAAATAACCAAGATGTGATTTTTGCTTAAATGTCATTCAACTATATAAATTTCTATTATCCATCGAACAATGAATGTTTCTGTTATACGGAAATCGATCGATCCTTTTCTTCAGCCTATCGCTTTTCGATTTGAATGGAATTGTCGTGCGTGGAAATATACTATCAAAGCGCTGTCAAGGAAGCTCTGAATGTAAACAGAAAACACCCCATCTGAAGACCAAAGCCTGTTAGCAGTTCTTCGCTCGTTGTGTGGGGTTGGCCTCTCCTTTTATTTTTACCTCTATGAAAAAATCTAGTGGAGACATCTCGCGATCCGCCACCAGGGGATACGCTCTCTTACATTCTCCCACGGGAGAGTATTACTGATTTTTAAAACATATTAAATAATTTTTGTGTATGTTCTCCTTAAACTTTTTTATGTGATTTCTTCCTTATTACATGATAAATCTTTACATCAATAAACACTTTATTATCAATGATGTTACTAAATTCTCTTTTGTAATCAATGGGATCTTGAATTTGCCGATCCATTGGCGGTTCATTCAGCTATCGACCCCCAATCGACTCCTTGATCGTCATTGACCGCCTTTAAAATTTCATCGACCCCTAGGGAATCAATACCAACCCCTTGGGAAACCCTATTCTAAACGGAAAGATAAATATTTAACGCAACTGAGGAATGCTCACTAGAGATGGAAAGCCAGAAATAAGGAAACGTTAGAAATAAAGGACAGTTTAGAAGATTCATTCAATTTTTAGAGATTTTTGAAATTTAATTTGAACTTTATCCCATATTTCATGCAAATGGAGTCATTTATTGCCTATGCCTATTTCACTGGCATTAAATTTTGTGTTTTTCATTGTTAATAATGAGATTAAGTTTCATAATAGCATTTCAATAACAATATCATTTGTTTTTCTGTTTATTAGAAATTGCTTAGTGAATATCAGTTTTTACTTACGCTTATTAATACCAAGTTTATGATCATTACTATTATTTTATTATTGCTCTGTGAAATATATTAATGACTTCTGTAAGAGAGAAAATAATGGTAATTGATTATTCTTATGTAGATTTATGTACTCTTTAACAAGAGAATAGGTGAGAAGTTTTGAAAAAAAGTTGTGGAGGGAGTTACGGAGCTCTTGATAATGACTGAAAAAATTTCAGTACTTGAAATTAATAAATTGTGGTCAGAGAATTAGGAGAGAAACTTAATTAAGTCTGATTAAATGAGAATCATATAAAAACTTGTGTCTACTAGCCTGTATGTTGTTAATTATTTTTCAAAACCAAAATATGGACTGTTTAGTAACTTCAACAGAATCACTGATGTAAGTATGTGGGTATAAATTTACATAGACATCCGTGTACTTCGGCAGACATTACTCTCGTACTTTTCTATAATCTAAATAATCTAAGCCAATCTAATGTGATTTTAATAAATATTAATTATTCTGACTGTAATCTGAGTCTCGACTTAGGACGACATCATTTTGTCTGACGATTACTTCCATAATCTAGTTATAGATTTTATCACAAACTAAATTAATCCTTTCGCGAAGGGCGGAACTAGCCCTCAGTGCTTTACCAATAAATGAGTTGTCGTGCCATTTGTACCCACCGTAAATGTTAAGAGTGTGCCACACTTTTTGGTACTGTAAGTAGTCTATGTAGAATCTTGAAAGGATTTCGTTTGAACGGCAGAAGACTTGAGAATGTAAATGCAATGTTTCTGAGGCCCTTTTCTGTATTTTAAAGTAAATCAAACAATAAATCTTCACTTTGAGTTGCTTTTCAAAAATTTCCAAACAATTATAAATTAACATAGTAATATGTTTGAGTTTGATAAATTTTAAAGCATTGTTGTAAGGTTTTAGTTGTTTAGAAGTTTCAATCAATGCCCTTGAGACCTTATTAGACTGACAAGCGAGTTATCTCTCTAGTCTGAATGCGGATGACAAAGTCATGAGAAGGTTAAAATACCTTTCCATTAAATCTTTAAATTAAACAGAAATCACCACTTGTGGGTGCAAGTAACCCCCGCCAACTGCGAGATTTATAATAACATAAGTTGAAACTCATATTCAGGTACCATAGTCGGAGATTACACAAAATGATCTACTTCAACTCACTTAAATATTTTAATGGCGCGCTTTACACGACGGATAGCAAAATGGCTAAAGTCGGATAATCTTTGACAGAGGTAGGATGTAGCCTGCAGAAGAAGTTGCCGAAAGGTTGACCAGCAGGAAACATTAGTATCGGATATACGAGTATTATTTCTCTAAGGTTGTCTCTTAATGCCTCGGCAATAATATAGTGGACTCCTCTTCTTGGGTTTATTCTAGTGTTATTCTGATAAATTTTGAGTGTAGGTTTTGAATGTCATCTAACTGAAGGTCTTGAAAGTTTGGGATAGGATGTTTAATGACTGTGATCTTCATCCGACTGGATGGATTTATTTCTTATGAGATCAGCTGTTACAGATGGTTGATAGAGATTGTCATTGGTTATTGATTTGAGATAATTTTCTTGGTTTGTTGTTGCCATTCCGGTCGTTATATAGTTATTGTGGGATCTGAATAACAGACAGTTAGCTGAGAACAGACAGTTGTTGGTAGTGCTACTGGATATTTTTAGTGTTGTTAAAAAGACTGTGTCATCTCTTATCTGTTGCCTTTTTAAGCGGATAAAGTTTCTTTGCTTCAGTGACCAGCTTTTGTTGCGCTGTGTTGAGTCGTTCTGAATTATTACTGATTGGATAACAGTACAATTCTTTTTTTTTTGTTAGCGCATGCAAAAAAAGCATTGTGCTTATTGTCGGTAGTAATTTATTGTGGTTCAATAGAGGCACTGAGTGAATGGCACTAAGGATTTCCGCTGGCGTGCGGTTGATTTTAAGCTGTATTCTTTGGACAGAATACTGAATTCTGTTACTGTTCAAGAGAATGGCTAGCACATTTGGACAATTATTCGAATAAAAATAGGAGATTAAATCGTTAAATAGATTACACCATAGGCACAGCGAACCTAAAGTAATTGTTGATAAATTAATTGACACTTAAATCCACACTTAAAATATTAAATAAGCACTGCACTTAAATCCGAGGAAGTCTGATAGATAAGGAGGCTTTTTGGCTTGTAAGGTTGTTTCCTTTGCTTGAAGATTAACCTGACAGTGATATCGAATTGCAGTTGATGGAGGTTCTACTTTTATTGTGCATCTAGACTTGTGCTAGACTCGCTCTAGAAATGTGCAGAAAATCGAAGTCCGAAAATCAAGTTAATTATAAAAACATGAATTAATTGTGGTAAGCGACTGGGTATTAGGGGACCCAATCGTAAAATCCTAGCGGTGGAGAATCATCATTCAGCAATTTTTTAGTTTAGGCGCCACTTGTAGAGTCATTACGTTATTTCGAAGCAGGAGACATGAAAAGTGAGCAGTGCCCTCGTCGAGACTCGAACCACGGACCTCTCGAATACGCGTCGAGCATGATGACCGCTGCACCACGAAGGCATGCGAAGAAGGCGGGAGAATTACCTTATAGGCTGACTGGAAAACACTGCTGAGTGCTGGCAGTTTACATGAGATTTAAATCGCTGCGAAAATATCTGGTTGAAATGGCTTTCCTGTTTTTTACCATGCGTAACACGGACACGAACTAATTTCCTTTGGAAAGTCCTCTAGTAAGGCATACCTTCTGAGGCAGAAAGCCGTCGCGGGGTTTGCAATGATAAATTAACCAATCGAAAACTCATCAATATTTTGTCATCCCTGTCAGGTATGCGCTAATCATTCTATGGATACACACACTTTTTAATTATGCATTTCAATTGGAAAAGGAACGGCTAACACCTTCCTTTTCAGATGGGAGTGAAGAAAATCCCTTAAGAAATTTCATTACAGTTATCTACTCATTCATCCCATGAATGTAAAGGATGCTTATCAGAGAGTTAAACAAATCTAATATATAACTTCTTTAACATAACCTTTTTCTCTCTCTGAGATTTGAAAACTGATTTCTCAACAAACACTTAATTTTGTGCAAACTGAAACTTTGGCTGTGTTAGATGTTACGTTATATATTGAATATTTAATGGAAAGAATCATAAACATGATACTCATAAAATATGTTAGTTTATTTTAACTTTTATGAAAGAGAGTGTCTATCAGTTCTAAAAACTTTCTGCTGTATTTATACCAGATAATTAAATGAAAAAAAAATTTCTAACATCCAAAATATTAGCCTACCGTCAAAATAAAACGTTTTTCTCGATGTCTATATCACAAATAATACTGCAAGGATGTTTGCTGTTATGATATCGGTATCTTTTAATGTAATTGAGAAACTGGTCTCATAAGAGAAGAGATAGATATGTCTCAAAGAAGCCCGCTATCTTACATCCAGGTAAGTTTGAAGCAGATAACTTAGATGCATTTTCAATTTTTTAATAAACCGCTCTGTTGTGATTCTTTCGCTATGATAAGAAAGATTATTCTCTGTTTGAAAAGAGTTTACATTATTTTCACATTCATCCTGACTTCGTATAATTTTTGTATTAAATATATTACCTCAGCTTGGGCAATGGAAGTCACTTAGATTCATTAGATAAATAAATATCTAAAACTCTCATTCTGCTGTACAGTTAAATATCGTTTATGTTTCCTTTCATAGCTATTTCATTGCATACTTTAACTTGAATGCTTGAAAATACTTGAATTATTAAATACAGTAGAGCACTTGTTATTCTGAATATATCTGAACTGTCTCAGATAACCTAGAATATCGGATAATACAGAACTACCAGTGATCAGTTATTATAATTAATTCTCCGAAAAAAAAAAGACTCTCCGAAAGAAAGTTAATTATTTGGGGAAAAAGACATTTTTCTCCAAATAATTGACACAATAAAAAATAATCACAATTACTACAGATTGATAGTAATAGGCAATTTTATTCTTTTATGTTTATAATAGTAACAGTGCTTCATTTCAAAATAAAGAGAGGTCTATTATTAAGATATATAATGCACAATATAAAAATTATATGATCGAAAAAATACATTATGATGTAGAGTCATTAGATTATTTAGAAGCAGAAGAGATGAAAAATTTGCAATGCCCTCGGCGGGACTCGAACCACGGCCCTCTCAAATATGCGGCGAGCATTCTGACCACTAAACCACGCAGGCATGTTAAGAAAGCGGGAAAAATACCTTATGTACTCCTCCTTTTAAAGGGTGACTGGAGATTAGGGGACCCAATCGCCAAATCCCGGTGGTGGAGAATCATCATCCATCACCAATTTTTCTTTAGTTCGGGCGCCACTTGTAGAGCCATTAGGCATTTTAGAAGTAGAAGAGATGAAAAATGAGCAATGCCCTCGCCGGGACTCGAACCACGGACCTCTCGAATCCGCGCCGAGAGTGCTGACTACGAAGGCATGCTAAGAAGGCGGCAGAAATACCTTATAATGGTAAGTATTAAAGGTGGTGACATGTACTCTGTAAATACGCCTTCTGTATTAAGTAGGTTTGAAAAGAAGTTAATTTTTGTGATTTACTTAGCGTTTCTCCTCATGTAACTGTGGTATTTCAATCTTTAATGTTTATTGTTGTTTTAAAAAAATTACATGAATCTTTTCATCTACAAATCGACAACAATAAAAATACTACTGCTGAAACGTTACAGATAGGCATTTAAAAATTGTGAGGTATAATGGTATTTAGCGAAACGGTGCTAATTTGCAATTTTCCAAAATTTCAAAATGCTGCTTCTTGCTCCCCCCCCCAGAGGATCTATTTCTGAAACGGAAATACACGGAATAAATGAATAAATACATATCATTTGCTCTCTTCTATTTATTTCGAATTTTATTCATTATAGTTGTTATTTATGAGTGTCGATGTGTTTATTTTCAGTCAAGGTTTACTCATACAAGCAGCTTAATCAGTGTTCGTGTATTGCCAATCGGCGCGAACATAATAGGTAATCAGTGAAATGACGAAAATTGCCTTTTTTTTTTTAAAAAAAAGAGGTTGGAATGCAGGGAAATTAGAAAATCATATTTCTGTTAACAGCTGCTTCGTGCTGCACTCGTACGAGGGATGTCGCCGATATTTTACCAGGTCTGTCCCCCAAAGTCATTACTTTTTTAACTGACATCACGTTCATTTGTGTTTAGATGGTTTAACATAGTTATCAGTTAATTTTAAGAATTAAATCTAAATTATTATAAGTATTAAGATGTTCTCTCCACAAGCATTTAACTATCCTATTCCATTCCATTTTTTTTCCAGCAAATTCATCCAAGCTAAACTTGCCGTGAAATCAGATTTGTCTTCATTTAACAACCTTCGGTAAACCACAGCTTTCTCTTATTTAAATATGCGTTCCTGGCCTTTATTTGAGTTAAATTCATAAATAATATCCCATTTACATTCTTATAATCACGAATTTTTATTGTTTTCCTGTCTCGAACAGTACAATACTACTAATAGTACGCTTATAGTGCCCTTAAAAGAAAAATCATTGTAAGAAGGAGAACAGCGTCTAGCATAAATTAGACTTTTGTGTTATGTTGGTTACAGTGGAATATCGGTTAACTAAAGCAGTTTTACCACAACGAACAAATTTACGAATTGATAAATGTTCCAACATTAATTCTAAAGTATATTACAAATTAATAACTGACCTAACATTAATTATAAGGTATATTACGAGTTAATAACTGACCTAATCTTAATTCTAAAGTATATTCCGAATTAATAACTGATCTAACATTAATTCTAAAGTACATTACGAATTAATAACTTGTAGAGACATTAGGATTTTTTGATGCAAGAAAGGTGGAAAATGAGCATTGCGCCGCCGAGACTCGAACCGCGGACCCCTCGAATACGCATCGAGTGTGCTGCCCACTACACCACGAAGGCATGCCAAGAAGGCGGGAGAAATACCTTATAAACTGACCTAATATTAATTCTAAAGTATACTTTGTTTGATTCATAGTGAAAACCAAATATTTTCTCTTTCTTTTCGATTCCTTTTATATATTCGTGGATGATTTCTTTCTCTAGGAAATTTGATAAAACCAAAAGAATGATTAATGTTTCATACATTACAACCAGACTGTTGTATATATATATCCTGGGTTTCGCAGATGTACTTGCAATATTACTTAAAAATTCAAATTTGTAGGATATTTTGTGAAATTCTGAGCTTTTGGCTTTAATTGCCGTAATGCATTTAATCTTTAATAATCTGATTAACAGCACCGAGAATGAGTTTCAAACGATCGAAACGCACCGAAATTATTAATTGAGTTTTTAAACGGTTCCGTACTGAAACTTAAGATTTATTAAGTTTCAAAACCGGAATAAAATTGCAATCTGTCTTCGAATATCTCACCTGTATAATTAATTCGAATATTTTGCATTCAGAATAATAAAGCTCTTATTTTGTATCAAATTGCGATGGTGAAGATTTAGAATTCAATTCTAAGGAGAACTTTTATCTGAACTCCATTTTTATATAAATCAGTATAAGATGAATTCCTTTACAGCTACTTAATCTTGCTCTATATGCATTTTTCGAAGTTCAAACTGCCTTATGATATATATTTATTTAGAACCATTAAATAGCTTTATCATAATTATGCACATTTATTAGTTTAGAATGTGAATGTTAGAAGAAAACTGCATGTGTATATATATATATATGGGGGAAGAGGTATTGGAAACGTATTTCCTAATGGACTGACAGCAGAAGTGACTGACGTGTTTTATTTTTATTTATTTATAATTATTTTTTACTTTAAAAACTTGTCTTTTGGCATCGCATATGTTGTAATACCATATAATATTTAATCCGAAATCGACACTATGGGTTCGATTCTCGCGTGTGGCTTGGCTGTAGTTTCGTCATCTTCCTCTCCCGCCCTTACGGGTGAAATATCGGTGCTCCTTGTTCATCCTGGGCTACGTTCTCCGTGATGAGAGAGCTATATGACCAATGGGTTTGGCAATTTCTTTATGAATGCTTAGCTAGCAAGTGTCGGTCATTAAAAAACGTTTTGATAATGCAATTTATTTTTATTCTTCTGTATTATCAAACTTGCGTTACCTTCTCTATGTGTTATGTAAAAATAATAAGAAATAAATATGCAGATATTTGTATTCTTTTATACTGCAGAATTTAATCATTATGATGTACTTTTTGAAGGCAGGTTTAAGTTTAGGTTTATGTGATTATGGCAAAGCCTCGAGAGCTATCTGCCTAAGGGAAGGGATGCCTTCGTGGAGGGCTTTCTAAGGGAAAATGGCTCGTATACACGTTACACATTTTTTGAAGGCAGACAATGGTGTGTAGGGTTAAAAGGAACAGGGCAAAATTTTGTGATCGATTTACATAATGTATAATATTAGAATTATATGAATGGTATTTGTAGTATGAAATTTAATGAAAAGTTTTGGTACCCCTGAAAAATATCAAATTGTTACTAAGAAGTAGATATTGCTTTTAAGTAGCTCAGTTTGTTACACTGATAAGTAGGGCCATCGCCAGAGCCGGTGTGGCTGCTCCGGGAGGCAGAATTTAAGGGCATCGAAGAATTCAGAACTTAAAGTAGCACTCAGGAGCAAAATTTTTAGAATTTAGAGAGGCACCGGGTAATAGAATTTAACACGTTCAGAGATTTCACAGGCCGACAAATGCCTACTGAGAACCAACATGCTATTGTAATCAGGAAAGTAGAAAACTTATGTGGCGTGGATTGACAAAAACTTATAATTTTATTCCGAACTTAATGTCTTTGCTCAGTGAAAACAACATATCTTTATCAAGTGTTTTAAATTTTCTTTGCTTGTCATGCAACGACTTCTGCTCCTCAAAATTCCGTTATAAACACATGATATGAAGGAGCAAATATTATTTAGATTCCATCGACAACTAACAGGAGGTCGGCTTGCAAAAGATTTCTCCTGCTCTCTCAGTAGTAATAGCTGCACTTGATAACGGATGCCATACCCTGTTAACATATATTATCGGCATCCGAAATTTAAGGTGCAGTTGATAACTGAAAATCTAGCTTGTATAGCTAGATTATATTAGTTATGTGAAAGTCTTCAATGCAGAACACAAGCAAGATTGTACCTTGTTTTAAAAATGTTAGAATAAAAAATTAAAATTTGGGCCTATAAATAAATGTTTAGTAGTTGTCTCGGACACAAATGATTAGTATTTATTCAGGAAGTTGAGTTGTTATTTGAATGCTACAGCAAAATTGAACAATTGTTCAAAATTGGAATACATGTGGCGCCATCTATCGCACATTATATGATTGTATGCAGAGTTACATAAAAAGAAAAATCGATTAGAAATATTCTTCGGGAAATCACGTTCTGAATTAAGATGCATGGATTGCAGTGCACCACTTAAATAAACTTTTCAATTAACTTATTTTGAATTTTTAATGCTTTTGTTTTATGCTCTAAAAATTTCTCTCTCTCTTACATACACACACAAAAGAAGTAACTAGATTTATAGACTCTATTTAACATTGAGCACTTATAGATGACATTTATAGATACTGTTTAACATTTATTGATACTATTTAACATCAATTTAGTTATTATTATTATGGATATTATTTAAAAAGGGATATCGATGTATCTGAAACTGCATACTGGCTAAGAACTGTACTTTGTCAATTCCATCAGGGATCTCACTTATTGTGTATAGTCAGTCCATTTCCCAAGGTAACCGAATTTAGGTGCATATGCAGTTTGTTTAGCAATAAACTATATATAACTATAGAACTAACAATATTAAGTCATTTAGCAATGTGATAGCGAAAGAAAATAAAATAAATAACAGCTTGAAAAAATAATATGAAATACAATTTTTAAAGCAGAATAATGTTTTTTGAATCTTAAAATTTTTACTATTACTGCACTGCCGTAATCTAAATAATCCAGTCCCATCCAACTATATTAAAGGTACAGATAAGGAAATAGAGAATTTCCTTCTCTGTAACACGATTACGCGCCAATTATCTTCATAAAGAGCTCGTTCCTCTCATCGTATGCTCTTCCATAATCGGTTAAATAAAGAAGAAAAATTCTTACACTACATATAAAGATATTTATAAAGTGGCTTGATTAAGGAGTGTTAATAAAGCGAGGTAACGTTTGTAAACGCTTATGAAAGATATTTTATTTGAAATTCATTCCATTATTTATTGGAAATCTGTTTCAAGATACAATTCAAAGTTAATACAAGATGTTGCTCCACAGTTGAATATCTACTCTCCATGCACACTTAGGATATAAAAACAGGAAAAAAAAATGTACTTTTCTTCCAATAATGAGGTGGAATTTGCTTTCTCAATAGCCAGATACTTCACTGTAACAAAACAACAAAGCTTGTGAATGAACACTGAAATCCTGTTTGTTTTGGCCCAATTTCTTAGAATTCGACAATAATATTTAAAAATTTCTGAGATTCACTATACGTATGCCAGAGGATACCGCGTAATTTCCTTAAAACTTTCATACGTATCTCAAAGAGAATGTGCATTTTTGCGAGAATAAAAGAGTTGCTAAACTAAAATGTTGTAAAATTTTTACGAACATTAATTATGTAGTAATGTGAAAATACAATAAATTTATGCAATTTAAGTGTAATGTATGTGCATATTCGAAGACTTTAATGAATGTATTCATAATTTTAATAAATATTGAACCAGTTAAAAAATAATTCGTAATTGCTTACTATAATATCTAAGAGATGGCACCACAGTCTTGAAACTATGTATTTTAAATGTCTTGGCTTTATTTTACGTACATGTGATATAATTTATTTACGTCACGCTCTGCGTTTAAACTATTGAACTACAGTACAGAGAGAAAAAAGATTATTTCTGAAGTTTTCAACGAAAATATTCAAACTTTTTTTTATTCACTTCTATGGCATTTAGTTTTTTATTCCGCTTGCTTCCTAACGTTTAAGGTTAGGCTATTGGAATATGGCAAAGCACACGACAGCTATGATTCTGTGGAAGACTTTTTAAGTGAAACTGGCTAGTACTGACATTTACACAGGAAAAACCAAGAAAAGCACCCATTCACCTGGGTTCGAATGCAGGTCGAACTGCCAATATTTAGCAGTCTTAAGCACTCGCGGTCTAGTGGAAATAATACTCTCTACCGTTAAGGTATAATGTAAGTGCAGCAAATTGTTACGTGCGAGCATTCCGTGTTTCGTTGGAAGAAAGCGTTCAGAGACACACACGAAATTAATGAAAGGCAAATATCTTATTTATACGGAAGCAACACGTATGCTTTATATTAAACAAGACAGGATAACCAAAACTTGACTAATTTTAATTTGTTAGTTAATTTATTGCATAAATTTTGTGCATATATGACAGGCTTCTTTCGCTTAATAAAGCGTAGCGCTCCAATGGAGCTTAAGCCCTAAAGCGACGAAGCATTTGCCATTAATTGATATGGAATGAAGCTTTGAGCGTAATCGGCTGTTCTGTTCAATTAAACAGAAACGACCCCCCTTTTTTTAAATCCTAATAAACCGCTTTTAAAATCCAAAATCCAACAGTAAAGGAAACAACGAGGCCTCTCTGTACTTTTTTCGATGACCTTAAAAATTAGTAAAGCTAGTGCCCCTTTCAAATTAAACATATAGTGCCTAGCCTTCTTATGTAACATAAAATTAGACCAGAACTCTAAAAGACAGGCAGCGAATTTTCATTATATCTTGTAAGTACCACAGAGACAGGGAAAATGTGTAAAGGATCCTTTATTAACCCAAATAAAATTTTACAGAGGGCACCAACTTGTGCTGACAGAAGTCAATAGCTTTGGCTTTAAATCAAAGATAATGGAGGAACTAAAACTAATGAAATTTAAGTATAGCCTAACGGTGTTACAATATAACTAGCGCGTAAGCTGGTTCTGACCGAAGTGGGCGTAAACAAGCCTAATGGCAAGAATAACTCAACACCGCAGAATACTGATCACTAGAGAATCAAAGTTAGCAACGTGGTCTTCAAGCAGACAAAACATGTTTTGATTTTACCCTCTCAAATCTTCCTTTAAATACTTTCTACCTAAATTGAATATCGCACGAGATAGAAGTTTACATTCTGGCAGGGAAATGGAAACGGGGCTGATAGAACAGGAAATTTACATAAAATAGCGAATGATATTCTACAAACACATAAATAATTCAGATAAATTGTCACTTATAAGAAAAAATTAACTGGCGTCCTCCGAAAATCGGTAGGCGGCTGCATATGTCATTTGGCCTTCGAATCGAATTGGCCCAGGGAAGAATGCTGTGTCAAATACACAAGCCAAGTAGAATAACGTATGTATAGTGTAGTTTCACCTTCGGAAACTGAAAACAGAGTAGAAACCATAAGATACGTTATTGGTTCCAACTTGCAAAGGAAAGGTGACTTGACAAAATTAGAAGCTGCTACCAATCCAGTTGAACAAGGTCTTTCAACTTGCTTCCGACTTGCGACAATATTTCGTATATTAATACAATAATGTAAAGCATTTCGAAAGTAATGTATGCTTCATAATAGGTTCATAATGATACTTTTCGATGACAACACTTTTTATAAATATTTATACCAAAGTTGTGGTAGGTAGGATAGTGGTGCATTGAATCGTCGCAGGAACCAGGGTTGGAACAAGTGAATGAAGATTATCGCATGATTATCGCATCGATTTTGTCCTTTCTTTGTATCCATATGTTTACTGCTTCTACTGTATCTAAAAATTAGGCAAAATTGCAACTTTATTTTTATCACATTCAGAAGGAGGGTGAGTTCTTAATACGTCTGCTTAGCTCAATGTCGAAAATCGAAAGTTGGTCTGACTGGTATGAAAATCTTAAAATAATATAGTATGCGTGACTGGTAAAAGAATTAATTGTTTAGTCAATGGTCCCTTCTTGGGAGGGGAATTGAAAAAAACTCTACAGTGATGATGACGAGTATGATAAAGAACTCCGACTTATTTCTGAATACACCGAACTGAAAAATGGAGTTAATTTATTTAATGTTGGAATCCAAGTGCACATAAATAGGAGGCTTAAAATAAAGATGCATTTTTGAAAAACGTTGTGGGAAGAAACATTCCATAGTGAACAATAAATGTTGAAAGCTGATGAACCTGAATTGTTCTGGACGTTGAATGCATAAAATTTTCTTGTTTATCACTTCGCCAAAGTTTGAATGATGAAGGTTGGCTTTTATAGTTAGTTATCAGGCTCACATTGTTATCATGAAATGTTGCAAAGTTATTTGACTGAATTTGGATTTATCGGATTATGGCAAAACACGCTAAGGCTATTTGCCTATGGGAAAGAACGACATCGTAGAGAAATTTCTAAAGGAAATTGGCTCACATTCACGTTATGCATACGGAGAGTTGAAACTGTAAATATTGAAATATTTGTAAATGCGTAGTGTCCGTGCGACACTGGGGCACTCTAAATATGCGGCGGGCCGAAAGTCCTATCGAAAGGTTGATGTTAGGGCCTCGGACCCGTGTCCCGGGGTGCTGTCCATCAAAATTGGGGGGGGACTCAGCAAAGTCGTAAAGTTACCTGTATATTGCTCAAGGCTCTTGTTAACGACAGGCGCATTCTTACACTCCTTGCCACTATGAATTTCGTGGCTTGTTTTGATGTTACTCTCAGACAAGTGAGATAAGTCACAACAACAACAGTACGAAAATACTGGAAATGATCTTGTCAGAGGAGTGAAATTTTTACTGATAAGTTCATTTAGAATTTAAGGTCATGAGGGCTTTGAGCGAGGTAATGGCTGTCTGCATGCTCATTTTTCCGAAATTTAATATGTTTAAACAGATAAACAGAGAGCTTTAGACAGACATTAACCATTAGCGGAAAGGAGGCAAATGAACGATTATAAGTTACAACACAGAATTTCTTTTTATATTGGTTGTAGCAAGACAGCATTCAAAGATCATTGAATAACAAAAAAATGTAAATCATTGTTAAGGAGATATCATAGTACATCGACTCATTTTTGAAGCTCTAACGAAGTTCCGCTCTGAGTTGTCAAATATAGTGGTTGAATCAAACATCTCTTCATCTAATTTGGCGATCTCATAAAAGACGTTCATAATTGCAACTCCTTCTAAAAAATTATTAATAAACTAAATTTGATAGTCAGTAAAAATGACTGCAAGGGGAAAATATATAGATTTTAAAGATTTATTAATTTCAGTTGAGGTTGTTTTCGTCATAGCGAGTGAATCTGTGAGTCAAAACAAGAGTGTACTAGACAACATTTCTTAATTGCTCCAATCGATGAATAAAGAAGCTATTACAGCTTTAAATCTTACTATTTGAGATGAACTTTTAAACAAGTAGTTCAATCAGTAGACTGAGAGAATTCAATTATTCGTCATTAGCATGGTTTCTTCATTCCGTAAGTAGGAGATTCGTTATGCGTTAATGTTACACAATTTGAGAAAGTGCAATAACTAAATTAAAGCTTCATATACTTGCAGCCAGTCGTATTTTACACTATGTTAAGCAATGTATTTTACTGTTGCATACTTTATAAATTATGTATGCTGGCTTTCCTAAATCCGTGTAGATTGTTTTGGAAAGTGAAAGTGTTTATAAATTTAAAGAAGAACGATAATGTTTAATGTAATGCAGAATACAATTTTAAACAAGAATATTCCATAGAAATTACACTAAAATATGGGACTGGGTTCATTTTCGGTGAGAAAAACTAAGAAAACGCCCATGGAGCCTGCCCATTTGCGGGATTCGGACCGAACAACCAGTGTTCAGGGACTTTACCACTCGGCCGCTGGTGGGCTATATCGTGTTTCCTGATGTATTTTTGCAATAGCATTTTAGCACTACGTTCTTAAAATAAAAAAAAAAAAAAAACTATTCTCATAATTCCTTCCTCCCTTCCTCTGCTGAACATAGGTTTTCCCTCTGAAGGCTAGTTTAATGGCAAATTATATTCCTTTGATTTTTTTTCAGTGTATTCAATTCATATTTGCATTTTTGGATTAGTATTTCATCAATTTTATTCTCCCTTGCGCTTATTATTTGAAACGTATTTTGTGCAAATTATTCATTATCTACCTGGCGTCGTAAGTGTTCTCCCATTTAAGAAAATTTCCAAACATGTGATTTCTTGTTACTTCTATTATTTACGTTCCAGCTCATGATAGCCTTATCTACTGCTGATGTGTTCGATCTTTTGAGGTCCCTGTCTTTTGCTTGCCTCCCTTCTGCTTCGTTCTTCCGATGTCGCTCTTGGAAAATGCGGCCAGCGCTCATTCATGTGAAGTGTCCCTGGGGCTTTATAAATTAATTGAGACGGGCGCGTTGTGCTCGGCTCAATTACCATCAGATATTGAGTCGCGCTCGGCTCAGTTACCATCAAATATCAGGTCAGTATCCATCAGATATTTTAATGATAATATTACTATGTATTCTTATTGTAATGTAGGTTTTTTTTTAAAGAAATAATATTGCGATAGTTACCAGTGGTTTGTCTGTGACTGTTATTCATTTGTTATGTCCTTACTGTAATCGCCGTCTCGGGAAATTAAATTACTCGCAAAATTTTTCTCTCTAGTTTTTCGGACGATACAATTTATTACAAAGGGGGGGGGGCTAAAGACTTGAGTAATATAGTATATGTATCACTCTGAAGAGTGTTCAGAATTTAAAGATTTCATTTAAATGTCATTTCAACTCAACTGATCAAAGGATTTAGAAAATTCGTATTTAATAGCCACGTAGCAGGTGGTTGGTTTATTAAGCAGTTATTGCACCAGTAATTTTCCTTTTAAAATACTTCATTGCATAAAACACGTAAAAGAGAGATATTACAACCATTTCCATGAAATTTCCTACGTGGCCTTCATATTCTCAACCACTGGGCGTAGATATATACTTCCACTTACAAAAATGTTTTAAATGGCTTAAATATTCATGTTTTGGCATTTTAAGTTAAAAAAAAAAACTTTTGTAAAAATTACGAAATCTAACTTTTTATAGGATCCTACCTATACTAATATATAGTAAAATTTTTATACTCACTATAAATTGTAAAATATAAAATATTAGTATAATAAATGTTAAGTGTAAAATGGTAACTGCTACGCTCATACGAAAAGCAAATTGACCGAGATATTCAATTTAAAATTTTGATATCAGGTTCAGACGTCGTAGATATATTGAGAAGTGAAATGTTTGAATTTCTATGTAACTAAAAATCTAAAATTGATATAACAGTACAGAAATATGTTCCCGATCTTAATTAAATCATTATGCTCACAGGGTTTCACGCAGAATTTCGTCAAAAATATTGATCAATATTATTTCTTTTTTCAAAAGAAGATCTTATTTGCAGAATCTTATAGAATTCGTGTTCTGGAGAACTAGAAGGCTTTATTGCTCGCCCATAGCCAACTTATTTGTGCAAATTAAGAATTATGAGTACCTCTAGGTTGATGAATTTTTCGTATGAGTATCAGATTATCATTCTAAAGTAATAAAACTTCATGAAAATGTTAATAGCGTATTTTTAGGGTTTGAAAAACTTATAAATTACTTGTGTGAAAATTCTTTCATCTTACAAGTTGTAACAAATTATAAAGAATTTTTGAATTCACGCTTAATTACCAGCACACAAGAAGGGTGAAAATAACTCTTTATTAATCCAGAATGAGAACAGAAAGGCACGATTTTCGTGCTTTACAAAAACACCGTCAACTAGAGGTGAAACTTAAGAATAAATTAAAATCTAAAAGTGAATAGTAGTGGATTAGCACGTTAAGTTATTGTCTAACAAGCTGACTCAACAAAAACTTAACAGGAGTGACGATAAACCGAAATGGCCAAGAGGCTAAATAGCGTAACAGCGAGATAGCACCGGAACGTGCGCTGGCTAGCGAAAACACGCTCTGAATAAAGTCAGAGATTCACCCGTTTAAATACTCACTTCACTTAACTTTAAAATTTACATCCTGGCGAGAAAATGTTAGGCGAAGTTGAGGAGTTCAGGAAAGGTATCAAACTTAAATTTCTTATGCAAAATAAGGGAAACCCGACAAGTAAATTATAAAGGAACACCATTGAATGGCATTTAAGGAGAAAAGTCGACCTCAAATTATTCTAATTTATTTATTAACCGACCTCCAAGGAAAATTGAAAAGGACATCAAAAATCCCAAGTTTTGAAATGAAATATAACATGGTTTTCTACATTATTTTTTATGAGTTTAAATGTAAATATAGGGGGCAGAAAACCACGTAAAAAGTTAAATTTTGTAATTTTTTATAAAAATGATTTTTTTTTAAATTTAAAGAATGTCCTAACAGGAATATTTGCATCATATGAAATGTTTTTGTTAACTGGAAGGATATGTTTACAACTAACAGTTGTGAAAATAACGGCCACATAAAACTTTTGGTGGACACAGTGTTATATTTGTCATTTCTTTATGAAATTATAGACGTCAAGCTTCGATCTATATAAGTGAACTTATATTAAATGCAAGTGAAATATAGGAAAATAGTTTTCTTTTTGAAAGTAGGTTAATTAATTAATTATGATAAAGGATAGAAGAGAAACACGCGAATTTTGAATTGGATTTCTTTGAAACTTTCCACATTCACAAAGATTTATTTTGTTTGGATGATGATTTCTGATACAGTCCTTACTAACGCTTTTAAAATTCTAATCCAACTTTTTCTAACGCCTGTAAAATTCTAAAAGAGTCTTTTCTAACGCTTTTAAAATTATATTAACTTAATTTTTCAGTTTTCGTTACTATTTATGGCGACAGATAGCGCTACCTTCTCGTTCGTTTTACTTCTTTTGGGTATAAATACGACTGTGGCAGCTGTTTTGAGTATCTCTCACCTACAGCAGAAAATTTTGTTTTCTTATTTATTATACCTATTTATTTTTAAAATTGTGATTTTTCATGATTCTTGTCCACAGCCAATGACAAGGATCCACCGGCATCACGCGACGAGGCAATCCAAATTGACTTGGCTAAATGGAATTTGTTTTTATAATGCTGATTGTATGTAAATCCTCACTTTATTTTTAATCATTCTTACTATTGAATTGTATTTCACACCATCACACGATGACATTTCTTCAGTGGCAATAAGCCACCTTCTTTTTTTTTTTACTGATCACATCTTGTCTGTATAACACCTTCCTAAATCTTTTACTTCCAGGATGCCTTATATAAAAACAAATGGCAAAAAGCCCGCCATATCACGCGGCCTAAGCCCAGTATAACACAGGTAAACGGAACGGAACGGTTTTGGGTATAAATACAACTGCTTAACTCTTCGTTGCAGGCTTCTTTTCTCCTGATGAAGAGGGACTTTTACTTGTTTACCCTCGAAATCAGTAGAGTCTTGATTAAAATCTACGCCAAACACAAGGTTGTTACTTTACCCAATTATACGACAGAGAACTTTGTCAAAATGTTGCTTTCATTGGCTTAATAGAAATTGACTCGTATTTAAGTCAAATGGTGAGTAAAATCACGAAAATGACAAGCGAGTTCGTCAGACAATATTCGTGTTTGCTCATAGATATTTATTTTTTTTTTCTTGTTTGATCTTTGCTTTCGTAACAAAACACAGAGAAAATACACGAATACGCAAAAATAATATACGCAGAAATTAATACGCTGAACTACGCTGAAAAATTAATACTCTTAAATACTCGCTGAAATAAGCAAAAATTAGATTTCTGCACTCAGCTTCTACTTTCACACTAACTGACATGCGATGTTTTGCAAATTTTTATTGATTCTTTGTTTGAATTTTGGTTGAAATTTAATTGATTTTGGTTGAAATTTAATTGATTTTGGTAATGAATCCTGCACTGTATATTTTGCAATTATTTCTATTACATTCTCATTCATTTTCTGGCAACTGTATCTTGTAAGAAAATCTTTTTTTTGCTATCTCAAAGACCAACCAGTCTTTGTACTTAAGAAACGAGTTTACAGTTAAAAGTATTTGTTAATTTAATGAAGACAGTTACGTTCTGTGTAACTTGATTGAACATGCAAAACTGATTTTAAGTAATTAATAATTTGGTAATTGATGTGAGTACGCTATAAGATTATCTTTCTGTTCAGAAGTTTAGCATTATTTAGAATGTGGTAGAAATCTTGAAATACGTAATGATTTGAAACAAAATGGTTTATGATTTAATAAATTATACTATGCAACTTATTAATTGCTTAAATGCTCTTCCTATGAAATTATGATTTTGGTTGGGGATAACGATATAAAAATTACTTGTTGCAATGGGCAATATCCATGTTAGCAATAGTCATGTACAATAAAAATAGTAGAAATATTTCGATTTCATAGCTGTAAAGTTATTTTACATATGCGACTTATGGACTATGTTCCGGTTTGAATAGAAACTTTTCTCTGTCTCTGAATGTCAACAGTCTGAACTTGAGATTTTCAGTTTGTTTTGACGCAGTTTGAATGCTGCCGATGAGATGTTAGATTAGATTATAGAATTTGTGATATTCAATTAAATTCGTTTTTAAACTAGAGTGGCTATTTCGAATATAGAATTATCACTGAACCACTACTTGTAGAATTTTAGATGCTGCCTGTCTTATATAGAATTATTGTAGAACTTAGAACACGCAGCACCATTTTGTCTATTTGTCCACAGAACAGACCACAAGAATAATCGTGCATACTTTCTCCAATTAATGCCGGTATTTGTATTATCAGGCGTTCTTTATTATTTGTGTTTATGAATACATTATATCAAAGTATCATAATTACAGTTTCATACTACAAGAATGAGTACATTCATTTCCTGACATGCATAAGCTTTCATGTAATGTTATAAAATCAATATGCTTCTCTAGAGGTTGGAATCTTGAAAAATTAATTTTGACGGAATTGAAATTGAGAACTTTTGACAGACTAGTTGAACATTACTCCAAAACAGCACACAGAAGGATAACTTTTAATTTCTTAAAATGCAACCCACCCTGCTTGACAAGCAGCCAAAGTCCTAATCGAAAAGATCGTTTTATTCCAACTCAGGAATAATACGAACAGATGGCACTCCTGGTGCGAACAGGGCCAATACTTTTGGCGGCAACTCAAAATAGAAAACTATAATTAAAACTTATCCTAAGTTGAATAAATCAGACGAAGCTGCACAGAGCTAATTTAACGTGTAGTTGGGTCTTGGTCAATACCACCAACGTAGGCTAACCGGCAATTAACGTACACAGCTGTAAAATAGCAAGCTTAAGTAGCAGAAAAACAATGTGGCTGAAAGACAGCACACTCTCTCAACAAGATCTTAACAGAGTCTGTTTGAAGTTCCAGGTTCCGCTAGTCTCCGCGATTAACATGCTAAATTATTGTTGTTTACCGGTTGTCTTGATGCGTTTGCCTCAGTGGGCACTTGAAGTAGAGTGATTACTTGGCCAATGAGTTCAAGAGGACAGCTAGGATGGATGAAGGGTGAGTAATTGATACATAAAACAGTCTTAATGGCTATGCAGATTAGTTTGGATAACAATACTGATGACAGTATATCTAATCAGAGTTTATGATCGCGTGTATCATGCGATTTGGATTGAATTCGTCCGAAAGTGCAGTAAACAAAATACAGTACAGTGGAATAAATAATAAATGAAGATATAAGATTACATATAATTAGTTGCAGAAGGCAGTCCATGAATCTATATACAAATCATAAGGGCTAAAGTTCATTAAAAAGAGCTACATAACACAACGAGCAGAGGTAGGGGTCACATGGATGGTCACCAATACTGTGCTGTAACTGAAGAATCCTGCTGGAATCTGTAGGAATTAAACTATGAAAATAAAATACATCTGTATAAAATAGTAGTGTTATAACTGTACAAGAACTTTTCATAAGTTAAGTGGGAAAGTCCTGGTTTTCACTGAGAATGAAGGCTGCAAGGGGACAAAGATATCTTCATTGAGCACTTCGTGGTGAAAAGTTCGAAAAATGTTCATACGGTCACAATGTTGAGCCTTCTCGAAGAATTTTGTGTTAGCTTTCCTGAGAAAATTATCCAGTCTATCCAGTTTGAAATCAGCATGTAGAAGTTTATTTCGAACAAAATAGTGTGCATTAGTGCTGATCCTAAAAAATCTGTTCTGCACAACTTGAAGTTTGTGTATATCCGAAGGAGTAGCAGTAGCCCAAGCTGGCGAAACGTAAGTCATCAAGGGCCTAACACTTGAAGTGTAGATGAGGTTTTTTTTTTTTGAGAAATCAAGCTTTGATTATTTCATTATGATGGGAAGCAAGCATTTCATGATTTTAATTGCTTTGCTTCTTACGTGATCAATGTGATGTGTCCAGTTGAGTTTGCCATTGATGATGATTTCTAGGTAATTAGCCTTTAGAACAATAGGTACCGGCTCGTTGGAAAGGAAGAGTTTTTTTTTAGCTGTAAATTCCGCCTTTTCCGTCTAACAAGCAAGAGCTGTGACTTTTGGTGTTAATATATATTTTCCAGTAGCTGCACCCCTGTTCAATGCTAGCAATGATGGTTTGCAATATTTTAATGGCGTAACTGACGTTGGCTGATTTTACCGCCAACGCGGTATCATCCGCATAAGAGGCTAGGATTGCATTGTTGTTAAGTTGCATACTAGGGACGTCTTCTACATAAAGCAGATAGAGTACAGGATCAATTATCGAAACCTGAGGCCCTCCACTTAAGATTTTTCTGGAAGAAGCATCTCCGTCGAAAGTCTTGTAGGTTCTATTCGAGATGAATGAAAGGATGAGCAGGATAAGTTCTCGACCTAATTGGAGATTAATGAGCTTTTCAATGAGCTTGGCAATGAGCTCCCCGTGCCAGACGCGATCGAAGTCTGATTGAATTAGCTCAGATGCCAGGTTAAATAGTAGTTTTCTACCCTATTTTGCATAATGCGCGAAAATAAAATCTCATTCTGGCAAGAAAGCATGCGTTGAAAGCGAGAGTTTATAGGAAACGTTGCTTCCAAAATAAAATTAACTGTTAATAAAATGAAATAAAACCCAATGACATTTTACATGTGTATGAAGAAGACATTTTCGAAGTAACTGAAATAAAAGTTAGCAGCGAAAACTAGTTTTTAACCTTTTATTTACTTATTTATTTATTTAGAATTAACAATGATTTGACATTCATTAAGATGATGTGATTTTGAGAGCTAAATTATGAGATGTTAAGTGGACTACTTACACTACAGCTGTAAAACTGGACCAAACCCAATTTTAGTATAATGCTGATTTCAGATGAAAAGATTGTAAAATTAACGAAAAAAGCTGCTGAGTTTCAAGAGCTGAAATGATGCAGGTACTATTTCTACTCACTAAATTATAATTTCTCTCATAGATGAAATCCGTTAATCGATTGTCTCTTCAAATGCACACAGAGCCTTCTTTTAGAAAGTAACCTCAAACTGAGGTTGAATTTTGCCCATTTATGAAGGCAAGTTACTAAAAATTTAATACCTGGGATACAATATCATCAGCAGCACTTGTTATCAGGTATTTATTTTATATAATTTTGTAAATGGAAACATCATAACCCACTAATTATCGTTTATTTACCTGCCCCATTTATGCAAAAATAAGCTAAAAATTGGATCATCTACGTAATTCATTCTGTTATGTGTAATAATAAATATTGCAATTTAGATATAAATATAACGCAGGTATGAAATAAAATAGATGTTTAATGTATAATTTGCGTAAAAAAGGCAGAACTACAATATACATAATAAAGTAGGACTACAATATACATAATATATCAGAACTAGGGGTCGTAGATGGCAGCAATTATATTACATTCAAATCAGTTTCGTAAGTTAAGAACTATCTCATATTCATTGCCTTCAATAATTGTTATGAGTTCTCCGAGTTTCTTAATACAAAAGACCATTTGAAAAACCATATTTAGACTTACATTCGTTAGTCTCCTAGGAAAAACATCACTTTCTTTTATTCATGAACTGAACCTTTATATATATATATATATATATATGTATATATATATATATATATATATAATGCAAAGAACTGAGGCTGGGTTTCTGCAACAACATTAGATATTTTTGTAAAGCAAACCTTTGAAAACACGTGGCAAATTTCTTGTGATTAGTTCCTAATTGCAAAATGAATAGTCCTTCCTCATTCTTCTTATGCTAACGTTTGGAAAAATTTTGTATATGAAGCTCTCCCTTTTCCTTCAATTGCATTTTTCTTGCCACATACAAATCATTTGCTTTTGGCGATGAGTTTTCACAGCATTTTCCGGGACTAGTTTATGTCTTCTTGCCGGGACTGGTACAAGTATATATCAATGCGAAATTTTTTGATTATATCTGTATTTAATAAATTTACATTTAATATTTCATGTAGATCATTTATGCATTTATTACAATAATTTTGCATAATTTTCCCATTAAAACGGGTGTTTGTGTTATTAGACATTCTTTATTATTTGTGTTGTGTAGACAGCTCAAAAATACTCTAGCACTTTGGTTGTCGGAATATATGTTGACTGTACTGGTTTGCTTTTAGATATTTTCTTCTACCCATACAGTCTTGCTTTGAGTTAACCTCCTGGAACTAGATAGTGATGTCATTCAAGCGAAACATTTTGGTGTGAATTAATGTACCATATTTTGACACAACAAAGCTTACTCTCATTATTTTCAAACACCAGCCATCAGTAGTTATCTCCATTCAATCTTCAAACCATCAGTAAATATATGTATTAAATTTTTAAGCTATCGGTAGATGAACTATACTGAAAGTGATTCCGTATAGTATATACACAAGAACTGCAGGGGCATTCCTCATAATATACGTAAGGTAACTTATAAATTCAACATTACTAGTCATATATGAAAAGAAGTGGTCTGAAATTTTACGTAAACCTTAATAGAGACCGGAACATTATTTACATACAGAAAAGAAGCAAAATAAAAGTCTGTAGAAACAAATATGCTCATAATTAAAAAAAGGCAAGCTATGGTATCCTAAAGAGAGACAAAACTACCATAGTTTGGAATCGTCACGTACAAACATGCAAGCATCGTAATATTTTTCCAAGAAATTTTAAGTAGACTGTGAATTAATTTGAGTAAAATTAACATTTATTCTTCTAGGAGGGTAGATTTCACGCTCCAAACCTCCCAGACACCTTGAATAAACTCAGGTGAAACTCAGCTAAACTCATTGTGATCAGATGAGTAGGCTGGGAATCTAATTGAAAAATTTTCCTCATTTTTTAATTATTCATCTATCAAGAAAGATTGATCTGATTGAGAATTGTCGTCCATAGTAAAGCTGAAAAAAATCTTTAATTAAGGAAGCGAGGTCTCATCTATTTATATATATCTGGCTATTTTGGAAGCATGCAGTGTAATTTTGTAGTTCCACTGAACCATTTATCATAACCCGTCTCAGACGAAGAAGCCGCCGGAATGAAAATTGGGACGCTTTTTGGATATTCCACTGAAAGCTATGTTTTTATATTTGTTCCAACAAAAGTTTGCCCAGAGCCAGTATCTGAACTAAACTTCACTGTTTAAGAGAAAACTTTTGAATCAATCATTTAGGCACCATTGGCAGTGATAAAGACACTAGCCTAAACATTCCACTGGTAAAGATTTGGAGACATTAGGATTTCTTTTTGGGAGCAAGGACTACGAAAAATTATCCTTCGCAATAGGGATTCTAGCTGCAAATCTTCCGTTTTACTAGCTGGTCGTGCTATCACTTACACCACGAAAGAAAGCACGGAAGATGCGACAGTTCCTAATACTTTCCCTTGAAGGACAAATGGGAAGAGACATGAGACCATGTGGACCAAATCCACTTGGTGAATTATCGTCCACCACGTTTGCTACAAGGCATCACTATAAAGAGATTAGTTTGCTCGGAGACGGAAATGTGGAAATTCAATCATGCCTTCTTCCAGAATTCGAGCTACCGAACTTCCAGTTTGATAGCTCGTCGTGCTACCCTTTACAGCTCAAGAGCAAATACTGGACAGTGCGCTAATTTCTTAAAAAGGAAAGTCAGAGAGATTTAACCCACAGCTCTTTGTTAAAAGGCAACTTTCATGCAAATTTTTGTATTAAGTAGTCCTACTTGCTCTTGTGCTAAATGTTGCTGCGAGATCAGCGCTTGCATGACGATCTTAACGGACGACAGTGGTCTCTGGATCTGCAGTTCCTAGTTTACCAACTTCTCGTCTCACCTGCTTTCGTAAATGAAGAGTTCTCAACTGGTAAGGAAATTTCACGATTTAAAGGAGCGAATTGTTCGACCTCAGACTGGTAGCTATAAACTCTACTAACAAAAATCTCAAGGGGATAAAGATAGGGCTTGTTTTATATCATATGAGCAAAAAGAGCTGGGTAAAGTTAAAATAGGCGTTATGTTAGTTCAATGAAATTAGTAGAAAATGTTCCTCATTTGTGTTTATTAAATAATATAAATATATAAATAATAAACATTTAATAAGTATTTTTTATTTGTATGCTTATTAATATAGCAAATCTTAAATTTCTATGTACATTTATAGTATATCTTTACAATATACTGTATCAAAATCATACTTTTATAGTATACTATATGAATACCATAACTTTTTAACATATTGTATAGCATACTCTAGAAATTGAAAACTATTTATGTAATTTGTGCATAAAATTATATACATAATTTTAAGTTTTACCTGCTATTTGGAATTCGCTTTATAAATAATAATAAAGAAAAACTTGAAAGAGGGAAAGGCTATAGTAATGTATGATGAGAAGCAGGTAATTGAGCTATAAATGTTGAAAACCATGCTTATAAATTATGACTTAAGACATATTTAAGAATATTTAAGTACTTACTACTCGATAAACTTGTTTAGGCGAATCCTGATGTCATTCATACCACATTTACTCGAATTCTCATTATTTGCATATTTCGTAACTTAATAGGGGTGCCGAAGCGTATTTTCGACTTCAATAGTTTTGAATTAGTGTGCGTGCCCTATTTTGACAGGATTACCAATCCGTATCTATGTGTTAAACATCACTTCCCAAGATAACCATTTAATTTTGTGCAGCATTATATTTAAAATGTTGGGTAAGAATATATGTCCAGATTTCTATGCTGTTAAATTTAACAATTTCTTAGTACTAAGGGGAAATAATTTGGACAAATTATATTAAAATAAACTTATTTCAACGCATAGCTTAAAATAAATAAGTAACTAATGCTATCTAACATTCAGAGAAGTTATATCTTTGTATAAATTCAGTAAAATATTATGTAAAAAGTAAAATTTGAGTTTTAATTGAAATGATCCATCTATCATAGCATTTGCAGACAAGTAGTTTATTCTCAACATAGTTATTCTTGAATGAATTGCTAGACATCTGTTGCGGCGAAATTATGCTGGCGAAACGTAATTTATTGCTGACGGTATATTTATTCTCCCATCTAACTTTCCCGCGCATTTCTCAGACCATAATGTGCTCAAGTGCGAAAAGACATACATCAAAATTAATTAAGATAGATGATGGGATTGGATTTGCACAATATATTAATTCTGATTTAAAAATATGCACTTTCAGTTAGCCGAATACTTTAGAACGTGCATTGAATTTGAAAGGTTGAGCACTTTTTCAACTGATTTTATCAATTAAGCATGATTGTTATAAATGACTGAATTCTAATAATTGAATAATTTGCTTACGGCTTTTATTTTCACATCACAATTTTCATACTTTGCAAGAATGTTTTCACGCGTTTGAAAGATATATATTAAAAACACACGAGAAAACAAAAGCAGTGCGTATTTACAACATATTTAATGACACAATAAATTCTTACTATGAAGCAATAAATAAGTTAGTCATGATGATAAAGTAAATTTAGCGCAATTCGTTCCCTATCCAAATCCTAATCCAAGTTTTTAAATCTTTCGGTGGTATGGCAGATCTTGCAAAAAGTTCTTACTTCTTCCCATGCAAGACAAGCCGCGTACGGGAATTAAACACAACGATTATGATAAACGAGTAGCTTTTGTTCTGCCATTTCTTGCGAGGATGGAAATCGAAGATCGCTGGCCGGGGAGAATTCCGTGGAGAAATGAGGCCCATTTTTACTTGAATGGGAGTTTCAACAGTCGTATGAAATTTTATGTTAATTAATCAGTTATTTATATTTTTAGTTTTTAGTATAAAGTTTCCTTTCCGTATTCCTCACCAGAATACAAATGGAGTAGTCAGTATTTAAACTGAGGTTTTTAGATTTTAATACGTGCATAGCATGCACGCTATGTGTTTCTTCTGTCATCGTGCGCGCGCTATGCGGTAAGTTCCTGCCAGCTCTGACAGCTGCAATTATTCTCGTTACCAACATTTTAATTCTGAAGCTACGCTAAAGTCGGGAACCAGCTTCTAGTATAGTAATTAATTATGTGGTTTTTGATCAACTGGCAAGCATGGTAATTTATGTTAAATAATGCTTTTGCACAGATCCTTTTCGATTATTTTGAAATAAGTAACAGTTAAATTTCTTTCTTTCAATATTTTTTAATTTTGACGAACTGTGCGTTTTTACTTCTTAGTTCGAAGTGGCAAAGTGAAAACACTAAATGATCCAAATTATTAATTTCCATAGTTACAGCTTAAAGGAAGAAAAATGTTAAGCCTTCAGTTTAAAATTAACAAAGTTCATTCAAGTGCCTATAATATTCGAATTCACGATTGGAGGGAGGCTGGAGAGAGGTAATCTATACGAATTCCCTATTTATTAGATATATAACAGCGGCTTTGCAAATAATAATTTTAACTAAACTGTAATTTACTAAAAATCGAAATCCTCCTAAGGAAACCATGTTTCCGAATTAGCGAATATAAGAGAAACTTAATTAACAGTTTTACGTATTTTATTTGATAATAGCAAAGCAAGCTAGGGCTATCTGCCTAACTTACTAACAGACTTGTAACCAGTACTCCAGAACTTCAGTTTATCTTACAAGCTACTGAAAAATATTTGTGGCCCGTAAGAACATAATGTAAAAGCAGGAAAGAACTTCCAGTACGAAACAGCAAAGTAGGTGAGTTGTGTGAAGATTTATTTTCGTTTCTTTTTATTCATTTTGTAGGGTTCCTCCCTTTTAGTTTGTTAGATGAAGTGCCACGGAACCAAGGGAACTGTTAAGCAAATTATCGCTTAGTTCAAATGATAGAGATAATAAATTCAAGAAGGGTTAATCGCCTTTTATTTACTCAAAATAAGATTAACAGTCGGCATCTTTCTTCGGACTTACAGCAAAGCCTCCATGTGGGCTTAGACTTAAGTAAGAAAGAACTAATTATGACTAACTAAGAGATTTAGCCGAAGCTAACACAACTATAAAGTAGTTGGTCCGTAATCTTAAACTAGCCGGCGAACAGTCAAAAGGTACATACCTAATACGGCCGAGCGTAGCAACAGCTTAGACAGTCGTAATCCAAAGGCAAACGCGCGCTTCTCAGGATTCCTAACTTTTCTCTCTCACGAAGTCAGTTTAACATCCCTTTAATACTAACTCTGTTTCATTTGCATTCAACGCGACAGGAAAGGTTCAGGACAGGAAACGCAAAACAGGAAAGGTTCACTAAACTAAAGTAAATGTTATAAAATTAAAATGTCCCTTACAGTTTAATAGAATGCTCAAAAATACCCAAGGGCTATCCGTTTAAAAATAAGAAATACTGCCTTGGAGGAATTTTTTAGGGAACCTGAGATTTGTTTTTACATAAATAATAAACTCTTATGTAGCAAATGGAAATGCTTATAGCACACTCTGAAAACAGAATATTATTTTAGATTCATGGTAACGGCTGATGAAATGAAAAATGTTAATAAAAATTTCAGCCTCTGAAACCAAACTTTTTCGAGAAAATTCCCGAGAAATTTGTAAAACAAAAAGAAAAGTATGAACTTAAGTATATTATACATGGTGTATCTGAAGTGACTTTTTTTGTGAAAAACAAAATTTTATTTTTAGGTACGACAGACCTTTACAGCATCCAGGACAATACGAAATCTGTGAATTACAACCTGAAAATAGTTTTCATATCATGTTAAGTTTATAAGGACTTGGTATGAAACAGATGTTAAGAAATGTGTCTGTTATCATTAAACTAAAAATTTCCGATTCTTTATAACATATATAATATGGATCCTGTAATCAGCCGATAGATGGCATTGTAGAAAAACCGCCGATAGAGGGCGCACGAGGGTAATCGAGAATCGACAGTCGAGAGAATGTGAGCGAGGTGATGAGTATTCCTGAACTTTAATGTAAATATATGTAAATATTTAGTGTAGCAATAAAAGAATTTATCAAAAAGCTAGACTCATCCTGAAGAATGAAAGGTAATCACAACTTACCATTAACCATCCTGACAGATCAGATAACAATCCTTATACAGCCCTTTTTTATCACTGCTCAAAGGCATCCAGTTTTCAGTGTGCTTCTTCAATACGTGGTATGCTAAGTATCTGTAAAATTCGCTGATTCGCTGAAATAAAACAGCTTGAGGGGGAAAAATAAAAATAAGGGACCTTAAATATTGTGAATTACTCCGGAAAACATTGGAATCTGTTCCCAAGAGAGTGAAATAGCGAGGTCAATGAATTGAAATACCTCTATAACAAGAAGTTAGCTCCCATGAATCAATACTAAAAACCATTTGACCAGAAGCTACATGGATAAATCCGTCCTCTAGCAATTTTATTTACGAGCAAAACATCATCCATTGGAAACGGACGACAGAAAGGAATGAATAAATCGAAATTCCTGGGAGAGCTTACAAACAAGATGCGGTCAGTCGACAGGTTAAAGGGCGATATTTCAAGAAATATACAACGTTGTTGAAGACAGAAAAAATTTAATTAGATGGAAAATAATAATTTAAATCAGATCTAATTTTCTCATTTCGTTAATATTACATGCGAAGGAAGTTGTTTTACGCTATCCCTGACAGACGCTAGTGTTCGGCAGTATGGAACCTATTTCTATAAAACAGAATTAAGGTAGAATTAACGCATACGTTAAATATTGCAGTTTAAGAATGCCAGAAGAAAAGTAACTTTTTATTTAGATTATACAAATGCGTGCTGGGCTGTGAAGAAGTCTCAAATATCTGTTAATTTGGGATCTCAGCTTAAATTCGGCTTGTGCAGTATTTTAAATCTCATAATGTAATGGTCTCAACCTTTACGGAACTGCATCTTTTTTTACCTTATGTCAGAAAGTTTTCTTAAAACTTCATGATTAGAGTGGTTCCTCCAAAAACATGTAAAATTGAAAATGTTTTGTTTTAGCTTACTGTATAGGAAAATAAAAATAAAATTTTTTATAGTTAATATATGTGTATTATTTATATATTTATCAATAAACTGGACTTCCAATATTCCGTGCTGATTAATGCACAGATTCAAAGGAAACATGATTAATCTGATTGTAGAGTCATTAGGAGTTTTTGAAGCAAGCAATGCCCTCGCCGGGAAGCGTACTACGAAGCTCTCGAATACGCGTTGAGCGTGCTGACCACTGCACCACGAAGACATTCTAAGAAAGCGGAGAAATACCTTATATACTCATCCTTTTAAAGGGCGACTATGGATTAGGGGACCCAACCGCCAATTCCCGGTGGTGGAGAATCATCATACACCACCTTTTTTTAGTTCGGCGCCACTGTAGAGACATTAGGTTATTTCGAAGCAGGAGAGATGAAAAATGAGCAATGTCCTCGCCGGGGCTCGAACCACGGACCTGTCGAATATGCGCCGAGCGTGCTGATCATTACACCACGAAGGCTTGCCCAGGAGGCGGGAGAAATATCTTATACGATAAAAACCCTTTAAAGTTGTAATGAATGCACGTGTTTCATAAAACATGAGCTCTAAAGGCTTGCTTGAAAATACAATGTAGAGTGTACCGTTTAAATTAGAGTTTAATTAAAATAGTATTGAAATTCATATTTATTTTATGTTTTTCTTTAGGAAGATGCCTATTATGTTCTTTTTTTCAGATTTAGTTTGATATTCTTTCAGGCAGTAGGACAAATATTGCACAAAGTTGTGATGTTAGTAAATCCTAATTTAATTCCTTCACGTATGTGATAGCACATTTCTCATGCATGAATTAAGCCATGCTTCTGTTTTCACGTTGATAATCAACTTTTCTACTGATTTTTCTTTAGATGTTCTGTTTTAGAATACAACCTTCATCTTTTGCCTGCTCCGTCTACACTTCTGTAGCTTCTTTCCTTACATTTTCAAGCTTTCAACACCGAAAATAATTTCAAAGAGGATTGTTGCTGTTCTTCAGAAATCAGAACCTTCTTGCTTTGCTGTATCAAGGGTAAGCTTTTGCTATGAATTAATTTTTAGCCTTCTGTTTCTTTCCTAGCTTTAGAGGTGAAGATTTACTGGCCCAAAAATTCTGAGATTTTTTTTAAATAGTTCAAGTTTTTCATTTTCTTTGTATATTACTGAGCGCCTTTTCGGGGGAAGATATACAGATAATGAGCAGATCATTGTACATGTTTTATTAATACGTCTAATGAATATAAGTAATAAAATATTTCAGTTTCATTATTGTGTTCGAATTTGTGAACAGATTTCAAATAATTAAGGAAATTTCAATTTCATAGCATAAAAATAATTTGTTTATCTGTAAAATCATAGTTTTTAATCTGCCATTTTATAAAATGCTAACGGAAACTTTATTGTATTCTACAGTAAAAAGCACTATTTTCTGAACAATACGTAATTTTCTTAATTATAGGATATTGAATGAAAGGTATCCGAAGTATTGAAATGATTACCAAAAAAAAAAATTCCCTATAACTTTTCTGATCTGCTTCATCTTAGACGGAAAGCCTTTGATGCTGACCCTATGCGCACGTAAGTCGAGCAAATTGGTGTCCGCTTATATGCATTGATCAAGAAGGTCAATTTCGTAATGCTATTATACAATCAAGAGAAGTTTTGTGTAGCTGTTGGCTAGCCGAAACGACGTCTGTTACTACTATTAAAATACAGTATGAGAGCAAACATCAAAGCAGAAAAGCATCTGCTTGAATCTTTCAATTGAATAAAATCTACAGGAAGTCAGTTATATGAAAATTTCCTGGTGAGCCTTCTTGGTCATCAGATTTAAATCCAGTGACTTTTCCCCTTTTTTTATTAAATTATGCCGCCTAAATCTTATGCATCCAAAAGGTTTTATAATAGATGTTGTGGCTAGAAATACAGTTGACCCTTAAAGTACGCAGATTTGAATTGCGGATTTTAATTGTTAATTCGCCTTTTGTTTCAATAAATATATTAGAAAAATCTTGGACATTTAAAGCAATTGGAAAAAAATCTAACAGAGAAATTAAATACAAATATCTACTATCTATCTATATAGAGAAAGCTTTAAAAAAAGTTAATATATCATAAATACATAGAATGCATGTAAATACTAATATGATTTTGTGTTTGTAAGGTTTACCTTATGTTAATTAACAGTTATTTTAAGTTTTGTATCTTTCCTATCTTATTCTAATTTCAGCTTACAATTTCCTGGCAGAATGTAATTTCAGAAACGCAGATAACGCAAATGAGAAAGAGTACTATTTAAGTCGTGACTTAACGACTTCAAGAGAGAGTGTCTGATTCCCTGACTAGCGCGCGTTTGCCTTCTGGCTACTTCTCTCTTAGCTGTTGTTACGCTCGGCTATATCTTAGGCCCTTGCTAGGCTTCGCAGATTTAATTAATATTTAGGGGCCAATTAGTTAGATTCTGATAGCTTCGGCTATATGCTTTAAGAGCTTTAGTTAAGCTAATTTTAGTTCAAATTATTAGTATTTAAGTTCAAGCCCGAGTGGCGGCTTTATGTAAAGTTCCAAGTCGGAACTGATTGTAAATATACTGAGTAATAAAGGGTTTTAAACCTTCCTTAAGTCTCACGTGTCCTGTTCACACTTAAGCGATTATTCGCTTGTTAAAATGTTCGTGAGGTTTGAAGTTAGAACTAAAGATTTAAAGAGAAAACCTCACATGTTTATCGCCAAAAAACAACTTTTTATTTATGATAAAATGTTAAAATTGGCCAACATGTTAATGTACAAACACTTTGAGACTTCATGTGGCACCACTGAAAGTCAGTTGAGGTGTTGTGAGTTGTCTGTTTAAAATGCGCTATACGACGCCAATCATCTTCGCCTAAACAGTTTGTTTATCTAGTAAACCGAGTACGATAGTAATGCGTGATTTGCACTTTTCGGTTCTTTTTCATTCTGTATACTACATTAATGCAAATCTTAAGAACAGCAACAAACCTTATAACTAAATAACTAGCATAATAAAGAGCATCTAGTTATGATAGCATTGCGACCAAAATGCAATGAAAAGTCACGCCGTTTGAAGAAAAGGTTTGCTGATATGTACCATAGATTTTCGAACCTTTAATTTGTTATAAAACTTTTAATTTTTCTTGTCTAGGTTTAGTAATATATATAATCTTCAGTGTTTTGTAGAATATAACGCAGCAATGGCGTAGGGTCAGTGACGTAGATGGGCGGGCAACTCATTTTGTAAAAACGACGATCTAAGCTATAATATAGTGTGTACAATATAACTATAACGTAAATGTATTTCCGTTTTTCCTTCCTGTAGGTAATTTTATTGTAAGAATGTGGCTTATAACTCAAATAAACATTTTATATGATGAATATGAATCCATTTTTTATGTTATCTCTAAGGCCAATAACAGGCTATTAATTATTAGGTTCATGGGATGTATAACCTTATACACGGGTTTGGAAATCCGTGATATTTCGTCACCTTTAAATAGTTGCATACTCCAAGGATCAATTGCATATCAACATTTTCCTAGCATCGTAGAATGAGATAGTCTACCATCTGAATGCGTAACCTGTCACAACGGTGTTTACATTAAAATTCATTGAGATAGCTACACAGAGAAAAATGTCTTTGATAGTCTTTATTTACAACAGTAAAAACTGAAAGTATCTCCTATAAATATTTTCCGAGATATTTTGTTGCTTTGGATTCTATCTTTTATCCTCCCGCATTCCTCGTATTTACCTTGTGCCTTTTATTGATTGATTCACGCACTGTATTTCCTTTGAACCGTAATATAAAGTTTAATAAACTCCCGGTTTATGCAAAAATTTAACATTATATATTATTTTAAGGATTCCAGGTTTAAAGTTTTAATTCAAGGACCACGAACAGAGAGTGGTACTTGAATTAAATTTTTAAGACTACAATTCATAAAACACTCGTATTCTCTCTTCGGTGCATCATGAGGCCGTCAAAATCGTTGCTTGGTGTTCTTATATTATTTATTATACGAAATGTTTTCATTGCAGCTGTTATCGACAAATTCTGTCAAAGGAGACAACACTTCTTCAAGAGCGAAGCAAAATTGAATCGGGAGTGAGACTTAAAACAGTTTGAACCTGGAATTGGAATCGTCATCTGCTCGCAGTTCTTATTAATACACTGAAATGCTCTTCATCTTTTCCCAGCTTTAAAAATCTCATTTATAGTCAGCCCTTTTATTAGCTTTTCATGATTTTTATGCTGTAATATGTTTTGAACTGTGTTTACGTCATTATTTCTGAATGCCTAGAAGAGAAAGGTAAGTCACGTTGATTTCCCATTTAAAATGAATTCGTTTATTTGAAATAATAGCACAGCTTTTTGATGAAGAACGCTTGCCGCATAATTCAAGGAAAAGGCATTTATTATGTTAAGTTAAGAAAGCAGTTTGTGTTGGCTGTTCCATTTACCTTTAAGCTTTGCTTATATTTAGTTTTGTAGGATGTAAAATATTTTCATGAATATGAAAGTTTGCAAATCTAAATTACTTTGATCCATTTTTATAGTGTTTCGTCGTAAAATGCATTTGCGCCTATGATTCATACATCTCATTTTGTAAGCTTTATGGTTTTACTTTATCTGATGAAGAAAGAATATGTTTAAAACATTATATTAAAAACTCATTTGACTGTATTTAATTGATATTTTTATTTTAAACAAATTAATCTACATAAAACCTTTATTAGAACATTTCAAATACTTTCAATTTGGATTCTAATGCTGTGGCAGTCAGTAAATAAGGGAAATGGTAATTTTGGTAAGTAAAACAAATTATCACTTATATGCACGCAATATTTTGATTTTATCCACATCAGGTTGTAAAAGTTTGTATGCTGTTTCGTTTTAAATAATATTTTTTCATACCTTGTAAAGGAAGTTTTATAACATTGTTTTAACACAGTTGGCATTTATTTTCCCTTTATTTTATTGTCAAAAATTTAAATTTTTCACAATTAGCAATATAAAATACTTAGATAAACCTGAAAAAATTAAGTTCCGGAATTTTGTATTGCACAGTATTTGGCTTTTATTAATACAATTATATTTTTGTCCTTTCTGTTACGTGCTAGTTCTAAATTTTAGGGGAATCAGCCGTAATCTGAAAATATACTCACATCTCAAAGATCCCGCATTATTTTTTCTATCTTGCAGTACTTTTTCATTTGCTTAATGTCTTTTTCTAAATCTTTAAAGCTTAAACTAGATGTTGCTTTTTATGAAACTTACATCGGTTTCCTGAAACATTTCTATATTTGACAAGGATTTGGTTGATTTAAATTGTGCTTTGTGATTAAAATAAAGAGAAACTAACATGCGATAAAAATCAAGTTTTGACAAATATGTTACGTGATACATAATACCTAAGGCCATGTTTTAATTCAGAGTCCAAAATAGCACTAAAAGCAACTAAAATTTTCAAAACTCCTTTTCATAGCAGGTTTACGTAATTAACTCACATCTGAGCATCACTTGAGTCTTTCGACCCTGAATATGTAGTAAAATTTTTCACGATAAATATAAGATGCAGCTGCAGTAATCTGATTTCCACTTAAAGAATTCTTCCTTAAAAGAATCAATCTATACCTTGTAGCATTCATTATTTTAATTAACCAAATTATTTTTAGTTTGAACTTTCCTATCGAATTCTCAAAGTTTCAGTTGCTGCCCGAATTTAGCGCGAGTGAGATATTTATGCAAATCGCATATATCTGTTAGCAGTTAAAAGGCAGGAGTTAACGAAGGGAAAGACAGAGCCTTGGATTTATCGCCGTAAGGCTGTGCGCGCAAAGATTTCCTCTGTCTACTGAAAGTTCGCCTTCATAGGCAATTTGCAATTACCAGTGTTTGCTAGTGAAATTCGCATAATTGCATTTCACTAAGAGTTAAGCTTCCCTCGCCGTCCTATTTAGAATTAAGTTAGGGAATTGAATTTGTTAACACACTTTATTTTTATATTATTTTAGTTCAGCCCAAGTAGTGGCTTACTCTCAATTAGAAGAGTTGTAAATATTTGAATTAAAGGGTCACTTTTAAACCCTCATTCCTGACTTTGTAGTTTTTCAACACTAAGGACATAGCCTAGATCTGCTCACTGTCCTCCACATAAGGTTTCACAGTTTATGCTCACGAAAAGAGTCAAGAGATTGAAGGAGAAACCTTACAACCTAACAGGTGAGGGGGGAATGGTAAATATTTTGCACTGTAAGGGCTTATTTATTTTTACTAATAGTTATTTTATTTTGTGAGCCTTCCCTGAATTATTTTATTTCCCTTGCATTTCATCGCCAGGATGTACATAAGTTAAGGTGAAAGAGAGTATTTAAACTGTTGGAGCGAAAAGGTTAGACAGAGCGTGATTTCGCTATTGTGAGCATTCATTGCTAGTTTCTACAAGCAGTTAATAGCGGCTACGATATCTTGCCGCCGAGTTATTTTGCCGGTGTAGGTTTCTGAGTCAACCTGTTAGCTTAAATTGAATTGTGTAGGCTCTCACTACTCTTTACCTTTAAATTTAGTATTACATTATCTTTTAAGTTCTCACCACAAGTGGTCGGTGATTTTTGCAGGCACGTAACTCCGTGCCATCCGCTAAATATTTTGTGTTCAATTAAAGGGTCCTTTACATCTTCCCTAGGTTGTGTTCATCTTCAAGCCTGTACGCAAGAATGTGTTCATTATTCGCAAAAATCCAGATTTAGGTAGATTAGTTACATTTTATGATAGCTAAGAAAACTAGATCTTACAGTACTAGAACAATTTCAAAGGGGTAACTTTGTTATCTTTTAGGTATTAAATAATCTAAGATTTCAAAGTTAATTTTATCAAAACCAATATTTATTATTAAAAAAACTATTTTGTGTTATACAGTACAAAGCAATTTTTTCAAAAGAAGAACTTTA
>KK113376.1:161212-208601 GCA_000611955.2 Stegodyphus mimosarum
TTCCGGAAAGTGTTTTCTTGGATGAAACTTTGGGAATTAGCTCTTCAGTAAAAACCTACCATGAAGGAAAGGAAACAAATTTTTCCATTATGTCACTTCAGATCTTTGTATATGATTACATACAAATGGTACATATTTGATGACTACTAATGTTCAGTAATGTTAATAATAGCACAGCTTTCTGATGAAGAACGCTTGCCGCATAATTCAAGGAAAAGGCATTTACTATGTTAAGTAAGAAAGCAGTTAGTGTTGGCTCTTTCATTTACACTTTAAGCTTTGCTTCTTACTTATTTTTTTAGGATGTAAAATATTTTCATGACTATGAAAGTTTGTACAAAGTTGTAAAATATTTTCATGAATATGAAAGTTGTACAAAACATAATCGGCTTGAACGAAATATAGATGAATAACCTATAAGATATACACTCTTACTACACTTGGCACCAATGATGGGGCGAACGATCAATTAGGTTTCATTAAATTTGCTGCTGATCTTTGTCGTTATGTAACTCTCTTCCCAATATTGATAAGAACCCTCGCAGGATGGGTCTTAGGGTTTTCTATCCATCTTTCCTTATCAATAAACTTTGGAGAGGATTTTTTTGACTCGACAGTGTGCACACCGCAAAGACACTATATACTTACAAATATCCATGCCTTCGCCTGGGTGGAAACCGGAGCCCAAGGTTATGACAGCCGGCTTCCCAAACACCAAGCTAATGGATGGCATTCATTACTACAGCTATTATTTGGTATATAGGTGTAAACACTTAGATCTGTTTATTAATTAGTTATGAACTTAAAATAATCGTATTCTTCCAATACTCTGCTTAAACGAAATGCCAAAAATCCAATGTAGTAAAACTTTCTTTCCTCTACAACGTTAAAACAATTTGCTAGTTGTTTTTGAATCTTAGAAGTATATATGTACATTAATAAGGACGAAAGGGTTTAAAAATATTCTTTGGAACTGCAGTCTAGTTTCTGTTGAAAGACGGGGAAAGAAAAATAACGAGAACCGAGCTCCGATATCTGATTTGAAGGTACCTGTTTCTTGGTGTAATAACTTTAACATGTAAACATTCTTTCCTCATGAAAAGTAATGCTACAAAATGTTAGAGATAGGAACCTTCCTCAAAACAATTCATCCAGCTGCTTGATATTATAACAATTTGAGGGACGGGCTTCTAGCTTATTAAAATCATCTTCAAATATTACCTATAATGTGGTGAATCATCACTCTAAGCTTGTAGAGTCATCAGGTTAAGTTGAGGCAGGAGACATGGAAAACGAGCAATGCCCTCGCCGGCAGTCGAACCACGGACCTCTCGAATATGCGTTGAGCGTGTTAACAACTAAACCACGAAGGCATACTAAGAAGACGAGAGAAATACCTTATGTACTCCCCTTTTTAAAGGGCGACTGGGGGTTAGGGGGCTCAGTCGCCAAATCCTGGTGGTGGAAAATCATCATCCACCACCTTTTTTATTTTGGGCGCCACTGTAGAGACATTAGATAGTTTTTGAAAGCAGGAGAAATGAAAAATGAGCAATACCTTCCCCAGGACTCGAACCACGGTCCTCTCGAATATGCGTTGAGCGTGTTAACAACTAAACCACGAAGGCATACTAAGAAGACGAGAGAAATACCTTATGTACTCCCCTTTTTAAAGGGCGACTGGGGGTTAGGGGGCTCAGTCGCCAAATCCTGGTGGTGGAAAATCATCATCCACCACCTTTTTTATTTTGGGCGCCACTGTAGAGACATTAGATAGTTTTTGAAAGCAGGAGAAATGAAAAATGAGCAATACCTTCCCCAGGACTCGAACCACGGTCCTCTCGAACACGTGCAGAGTATGCTGACCACTACACCACGAAGGCATGCTAAGAAGGCGGGAGAAATATCTTATAAGCTTAAACTGACTATGAAAGCAAAAGATACGTAAAATGTAAAATCTTAACTTTATTTTCACACCATTTGTGAATCAACTTTAAACAACACCAAAACAAAACAAAACAACAACACCACCACCACCACCAACAAAAACAAACAAACAAACAAAAAAAACAAACAAACAAACAAAAAAAACTTAAGTCTCATTGACTTTCACATGACAGCTGCAGGACCAGTCTCATGACAACGGACAACAAATTAATTGGCTACAATACTAGTGCTCTTACTTGCAGCTATGAGTCTCATCTGAGTCGGACAATCTAATTGCAATTAAAGTCATAATTACTCATGCCTAATGTCTAGCGATCACTTTTAATCTAATAACGACTTTCGCGGCAAGATAAGATAGAGGCAACAGCTAAAAGTCTCTAGAGCACGTCATACCGGTTACAATTCTTCCTTGAATTTAAACTACGCCGCTTTCCCTAAAATCTTCATAAACGTCTGGACTGAGCGAGTACTAAACAAAACGAGGCATAAAAGAGATACTCACAAATAAAGTATTATCTATTAGTTAAATGAAATGTCACTTTTACAGAAGGATTTCTCAGATTAGTATGAAGTTAATGGTAAATGATGGCGATGAATTTAGGATTATTCCGAAACGTGTTTTAAAGAAATCACAGACACATTTGTAAAGTTTATTTATGTACACTAACCAGGTTTATTTCGAGCTTATATTTTCCTAAGCTATTTAGCATGAATTCAACTTACCTAGAGGAAAAATATGGAAGTCATGGGAAACTGAAAGAAAATAAAAAAATAGTTTACAAAACGATCATAAGTTTTGTGACCTATTACGAACAGGTAATCTTCTTATGGCCGATTTCCTGTTCGTAGTAGTCTTTACTTTCTGTTTCAGCCAAAACGTGTGTAGAGGTTGATGTGTTTAGCAATCATCAAAAGTGCCTAAAATCTTGGTAGACGTTAAGCGGATTATCGCTAAGTCTAAAGGAACATTGAAACTTGGGAAGGATGCACAAGACTCGGTATTAAAATAAATAAAAACAGAAGGTACATTTTGTGCTTAGAACTCAGCCAGCCGCTTGTGGCGAGGTAATTTAAGTAACAGTAGGTCAAATGTAAAATTTAAATTCAAATAAACTGGTATCGGAAGGCTACACAATCAATTTAGCTCTAAGTTGGCTCAGAATTTGACCCGAGTCGAACTCAACTATCGAGAATTAATATAAGGCAAAGCCGAAGACAAGAACTCTCATCTCAGATAACAACCTAGTAACGTTGCCACGAGGGGCAGAAAGCGCTCTGTTTTACAATCTCAGAACCCTAACCTTAGATACACGCGAACTAAATTTGCATTCTGGCGGGAAATCGGAAAGGGAGAAGTGGCAGCACAGATCCAAAACATAAAGTAATTGGTTAATTAGCGTTAAGAAGCCTCACGGTTGTACAGAATTAATACAATTAACGCTCCCTTTAGTATAATACTTCAGATCAGTAATACCTTCTTCTCCTCAGAGCCTACTAATGGCCAATAGCGTCCATGTGGGGAAACTAGGTATTAGACGATCTGATGCAAAAGAAACTCCACTTTTCGTCAGTTTGAATATATGCGTTGCTTGAGTTCAAGTGCAATACCTAATTAACTAGGAGCATAAAGGTAAATAATAAAATGGAGATCAGCTGGGGCATATAGCTTGCGGTAATCATTTCAATAATAATTTAAATGATTGTACATTATATATTAGATAAAGGTATCCGTTAATTGTTGATAATTTTCTGCCGAAAGCTAGGAAGACAATAGATATTTCGATTCCTTCCTGTAATATTTAAATGCACAGTTTTGGTTCTCTTATGTTGCTCTCCATCAAAATTGGGACTGATCTGTTCAGTTAGTGAAGTGGGATTACAGCCTTGTATCCGATGGTAAAATTCTGCCCCACCCACTGCTCATCCTGTCCAGGGATTTCTGGTCAGCCTAATTTATCAAGTTGTATATTAACTAAAAGACGGATTTTGCTTAAGTACTCAACGATGAGCTTATTTATTGTATAAAATATGGACAGAGAAATATGTTGCCAATATAATACAATTAGAAAGTAAGAATTTTGCCAAATTTTTAAATCGTAGATATTGCAGTAATTGACAGTTGTGGTTAGAATCATCTCTTTGATTAGCAATTTCATAATGCCATATTATGGTATTTTCTTCTACCATATCAAACGGGTAGGATGAATAAACTAGCCGGTTAGAACTGTAGTATCTTTGTGGAAGAAGGACACTTAAAATCTATCTTTTCTCGGGGTTTCATAAGAAATCAGTGATAGGGAAATAAGCATGTACATTCCTCAGCTGGGCTTTCTATCAAAATAGGGGCTCTGCTAGGCAGATAACCATTGCGTATTTTGGTTTAATTAAATTCATATCATGCTAAATTAACATTGCCCCCCCAGACGGTATAGTCGTTAGGGCAGCCTGACGCGACATCAAATTGCCCAGATTGCATATAAGCATTCCGTACCCCACCACGCGCATATCCTAAAAAATATTCCATTCTCGTAACTGGCTTCCGATTACATCACTTCCTCTGCGCTTATTAACACCTTCACTTTTCTTGTGCTTAGAGTACACCTCTATATCGTTTGTTCATATTTTGATAGCAGTAAAGTAAAGATTATTACTGTTAATGACATGCGTTGTATTCTTGTTGCCATGAAATTACATTTCTTATGGCACCGTAGTGTGGTGAATTTAATATAAAAATGTAATGGCTTTTTTTCCTAGAGAGAAAAATTATAATTTCATCTAGTGTGTTAACTACGGAATGTGTATTAATATTATTTGCTGAGGTTTCTAATAATCATATTCTTAATTTAAAACCATTCATATTAAAGGTGTTGCGATTACTGTTTTATGTTCATTAAGTATCCGTTCTCTGCAGATGCAATCTCCAAAAGCATGAGACAAATCAGTTTTCGCAAAAACAAAAATTTTGGGAGCTAACATAATACACAGTAAATTTACAATATCTGTAGTCAGTATGAAAAAGTAAAATTTATTTTTGGAGTTTGACTGCTAAAGATTTGGAACAGAAATATATATATTTAAATTGAATAATATTACTTTTTGAATATTGCACATTTTTAATGTGTAACAATTTTTGTACCTTTGTATACAAATAGTCTTTATCGTAGAAAGAAGTTTCTTTTCTTATATACGTGTATTAAATTCAGCGACAGTACTGAATGCACGTTTTTCTTTCATTTAAGGCAAGAGAATATTAGAAATGTGAAATGGACATTAACATGGAAATGACATATATAGTTACAAAGGAAATATTTTCTGCAGTGTGAAAGGAACAGAAAGCAACAAAATTGCAATAATAATATACTTACCAGCTCACAATACCTTTACAGTTGGGTCGAGATCGTCTTGTAATCTAATGTATTTTGGTTTTTGCCATGTAATCCAATGTGTTTTGTTTTTTGCCATGTAATTCAATGTGTTTTGTTTTTTGCCATGTAATCCAATGTGTTTTGGTTTTTGCTCTAAATTCATCAACTCAGCTATTTATATAATCTATGTGTTTAAGACTGCTTCTGATATTTACAGCATGTTTGAAGGATTTTATAACTTTATTATTCCATGAAACAGGAAGCCATCTGCAGAACGCTGCATGTAAATGGCATCTGGCATTATTATTCCAAGAAAACAAACTATAATTTTCATGCTTCCCTGTCGCTCATGTGCGTCATTTAACGAAAATAAATGTAAGAATTCCCTTTAAACTTTATTACGACAAGAGAAAATGATCTCATTGGAAAGTATGTCGAAGTACGGATTTTTCACTATGCGCGTGGCGCGGTACGGAATCCTTATATGCGCCTGGGTTCGAATCTCGGAGAAGGCACGGATATAAATTGTCTGTCCTTTCATAGGAGCTAACGATGGTCATCTATTAGGTGCTTCCATAATGAAATTGCCACCAGTTTTGACCTCTGTAGTGGCGCAAGGCTAACGGCTATTAAATAATGTGTCCGGCCATTAAATAATTTTTTAGCCGCCCACCCGGTATAGTGGTTAGCAACCCTGACTGCCACAGCGATTGTCCCGCGTTCAAATCCCGGAGAAGGCATGGTTGTAACTGTTCATCCCTTCATAGGAGGCAACGGTGGCCACCTATTACGTGCTTTCGTAATGAAATGGCCACCACTTATGGGCTTTGTAATGACACAAGGCTAATGCCTGTTAAATAAAGCGCCGGGCCATTAAAAAAAACTAAAATCATTAAAAATGTGCTCTTTACAGTAGGGATCTACGTATGGGCATACGAAATATGCTTCGTAACATCAGATATTTTACTCCTAACATGCATCTTAAGATGAAAATCGTTATATTTTCAAAAGGCCGACACAAAAATTAATACCAGGTACCTTCATATTTGACGCACTGCGTGTGCATGCACATGGTACTATAAAATGCTTTTTACCCCAAAACTGTATCTTTGATTACGTTTGATTTGATTGAATTACATCACTCCGATTTCGTGTACATATGCACAAGTGTTGTATGAATATAAAGGGGTTCATTAGCGGAGTGCCTGTGCTACGACTGTGAATGACATCAAACTAGCAAAATTCCTCGAAACTATTTAACGTTATTTAGATATCGTTTGATATCCAATGCAATCTAGAAAATGAACACAAGAAAAAGTTCCTTAAAATTACATATGAAGAAGATCCATAACTTCGCAAAAATGCTAATTTTCCTTGCTTTATTTTCTGGCCTGAGTTTGAAGTTTAAATAAAGTATAAACATTACTAAACAGGTTTGCGTATCGTAAAGTATCCTCAATTTTAAAAACAGCAAGAACAAAATTATTTCCTAAGCTAAACTATTTACAAGAGAATATGAAATGCACGCAAAAGCGATAAAAGTAGTTTTGCTATAGAATTAATAATATTATGGCTGCAATCTTAATTTACATTTAATGGACTAAAGAAATGTCAGAGGATTTTTTAACAGTGCAATAAATTTTATTGTTAAAAAATTCTCTAAAATTTCTTTAAGTCCTGTAAGGCTTCATTTCGAATGCCCGTTTATGAAGGAATATAATTTCAGATGTTAAAATTACTTCATTTCCGAATCCAGAAGTAGATTCTAGCCATTAAAATTGCTGCTCCAAAAGGAAAGCATATAGCAAAATCTTATTTATGGTACATATGGTACATATACAGTATAACGGACGGAAGACATAATTAAACGTGCAGGTGATTTGGGGTACACAGAGTGCAAAATTCAGTGTACTATGTTGTACCTATTCTGCACAATAATAATTTTCTGGAGTGTTTCTTTCTTGTCTTAGTTTGTCCATCTCCAGACGTATTTTCTTGATTTTCACCCTTTAAACGTCATTTGCGATCTCATGTTCCGTTGCATTTTTTGATCATCTTGATGAGTACTATCATCCCTTTGAGTTTGTTGAAGCATTTCAGATACACACTGTATAGTTTAAGTTTCTACACACTGTAAACTTTTAGACAACTTTTGTTCTGCATTATATTCAAAAGTAAGTCACCCTGCTTTTGACTAATTTCAACTGTATCAAAGCGATCTCCCTCTAGACCCAAACAAAATTGATTCAAAGAAGATTATGCTCTAACAGTGGCAATAACAACTTTACATAAAATTTTTAAAACCACAAAATTTATTTACAGAAATATAATCCTTGTTTGACTTACAAGATAAACCTGTAGATGGCATTAGGCATTTTTGATTCTATGTCAGAGCAGGAGACTTGAAAATTGTGCAGTGTCCACCCGCGAAATTCGAACTCTGGACCTTCTGATTGCTAGCTGAACGAGCTTTTCAGTTACACTAAGACGGCACACAGGTTAAAAAAATTGTCTTAAATTCTCTTAAAGGGCGCTTGGGAAGGTGAGGAGCCAGTCGCCAAATCTTGGTGATGAAGAAGTATCTTAGACCACATTTTAGTTTGGACGCCACTGTAGAAAGCATTATTTGAATTTTTGAATCAGAAAAGTGAGCTTCTTAGTTAAGCCGTCATCAGGATTCAAACTCTGGACCTTCTGATTGCCAGCTGGACATGCTTCCAATAACAACCCGAAGGCTAACAGAAAAGAGGTAGAAATTGCCTTAATAGAAATAATATGCATCTAGTCTTGAGAGTATGAATAATGATAAATTCTGTATAAAGCAAAATATTAGCAGACATGCATGATCAAACAAAGAAATTAATTAGAGGACCTTTTCTTCTACGTACTCACTTGCTTAGTCTAATAAATTACGCATTCATCAAATTCGAAATTTACCTGCCGAACATTTCCTTGCTCTGGGATGTCAGAATTCTGCCACTTTCGAATGCAGTTTAGCGAACTGCGTTTAATTAAAACACTTCTCACCACGTCTTTCTGTCTTTCTGGCGTCATCAATAGAACCTTCAATTTACTTAAGTTGGTTTCTGTTTAATTTTCTCTAGCGCGTTGAATTCTGCAACAGAAAGAAAAGGAATGGTTTAAAATCAAAACTGTCATTCAAATAAAGCTCAATAATAATATCACACACAACATTATTCATATTATTCACTTATTTTGTTATCTATGAAGTCTTATTATTGTTGAAAATCTGTCATATTGAAGCGGTAGGGCTGTGTGCCAAAGAAATAAGAGGGATATCATCTGAAATTTAGTTAATACGTTCTACTGCGTTTAAAGACAATACAGTATTAAACTCAGCGGTTAATAAACTCAGCCGCCTTCAAATTTCAAGGAACCAAAGCTAACGCCCATTAATAAAAATAAAAACATCGTTTATTAAACTCAGATTGGTAAATTACAAATTTTTCAGTGGCAGAATATCCTACTTACACCTATTAAAGTTTTCCGTCGTTCATCCGTTTAACGTATTGTGGACCACGGCTTTAGCTTTCAGGTATGTAGTGCTCCAATAAAACGAGTTTGACTGACATTTTCCTATCCCCAGGTCCATGTATATGTGACACACTGTTGTCAGTGCACTTTGTCCGCACTGCACTTCAGAGAGGAAGAGTTTCCTTAAGTTTAGCAAAAGCAATGCTTTAGAGGCATTGCAAATGAGTGAGGATTCCTTCTCGAATACCAACTGATAGGAGATAAAAGTCCAACTTCAGTACCCTGTCTTTTAAGGTAAATTCTTACATTCTTCTTAAAAATCTTGCCTTTGGGATTGGCATATTATGTTTACAGATAGTTATAAGAAAGTCCATGAAATGATTCCAAGCACTGTCATACATTTACAGGCTTTGAATGGAAAAGAAGTGGTAAGTGAAGACTGAAGAGAAAGTAAGGAAAGCATTGGTCACGCTTGTAACCAAGAAACAGCAAATTGACTAAACAGACAAAAGGCCATTTCCTAGCTAGAAGCGTAGATTTTGAAGTTTGAATGAATGACTGGAAGGGCAGTTTTTTAAAATTTGCTGTATGTTAACTTGTAACTTGTAAAAATACCAAGCAGCGGAAAGGCTTAAGTCTGAAAGAAAAGCATAAATTGTTAAACGATTTTAATCTTGTCGGTAAATACAGTCAGAGAGAAACTATACTTAAACCGGAAATCTCAAAACAGCATCATTCAATTTACTTAAACAAGGATTTATAATTAATGGATAACTAATAAAAAGTGCAAATATCTCAAGGAAGAACAAAACAGTCAGAAAATTGAGAGACGTTATAATCGCTTTTCTAGAATGGTTTCAAGCTATAAAGCCAAAAAATGTTTTATTTCCAGAGCTTTTGTCACTAATACGCTAAATGCTGGGAGAAACCAGCATTGTTTGTCAGAAACTGCATGGTGAGAAGGAAGAAGGGGACCATAATGCAGCTGATGATCCGCCCCTGAGAAATGGATAAAAGACATCTTACTTGGGCGACTACACAAGAAATTTATAATGCAAAACGAAACTGGACTGCTTTACAGAACATTACCAAAACACATATTAATATTTAAAAGTAAAATTGCAGTTGGTTTAAGAAACTGAAGGAATAAGTTACTGTACTATTAATGTGCAATATGGACCCAACAATTAAGAAGACAGCACTGATTATTGACAAAAGCATTAAACCTCGATGTTTGAAAGGAGTCAAGCATTTACTTCTAGTTTACGATAGCAACAAGAACTCATGAATAAAAAATAGTATTTTTACTGTCATTCTTTCTTTTGAAATGGGAAGCGAACTGAAAAAAGAAAATATAGCTCTGTTAGTTGCAGAATTGTCAGCGCACACGCGCATCTCTAATCTCTTTATGAAAAAGCATTGGTGCTTCTTTCTGCAAATACAACTTCAAAGATTCAACCTTTAATTTTAAGGTATTGTAAAAGCTTCTAAATGTGAGAAAAGAGGTTCATTAGATGAAGAATAGGATTCAATTTTGTAAGAATGCAAGTGTTTGAAGGCGGTAAGCAAGTCGCTATCTCTGCCAGAATCCTTGAATATTATAGTTAATGCAGGCGGGTTAATGCTGGAAGGAAGGAGGAGAAAAACCTTATAAAGTTTAAAATTTGATATCACGGTTTGCAATAGTGAAATCACAGTTTATTAAACTCAGCCGCTTAATAAACTGAAATTCGTTTGGAAAGGGAAGGATTTTAATTAAGAGGCGGATTCTCCATTAACAAGTATTTTAACTAATCATATCTTATTTGAAAATTATTAAAAATTCAATGAAAGAAATTATAGTGCTTTTAAACTTCTTAACTCTCTGAGTAAAGTTCTAGAGAATGAGTAATATATTTATTTGAACCATCCATGTAAACTTACATTTTCAAACCCTATAGTATGTACAGTATACAATTTACTTCTACACAATTTAGAATACAATATTTTTACAATTTAGAATAGATGAAAGTACATGTTATTTACCTATAACATGTACTTTCATCTTACACTGAAACAAAAACGTGCTATTATGATTGTGGAAATTCACATTTTTATAGTCAGATTTAAGCAATCTGTCGCATCCAGTTATTGTTCACTGAAGCATTTGAATTTACCGTATGATAGAATTGATGTTTTTGAGTTACATAATTAAACTTGGATTATTATCTGGAGAATAATATAAAAATACTGTACTGTGTTGTCTCTTTGTAGGTGTCCAATTTGAGAATATCTATGCATAATTTTAAGCTGATTTATGTACGAGTAAATGCAATTTTAGGAAGAGCCTTTGCAAATGCTACTTTGAAGCATCGTCCGTGGTAGATATCCCCATTTAATTGAAATTCAGTTATAATTATAATTATACAAATTGCAGAGACCATTAGGTATTTTTAATTTGGAGAAGAAGACGTGAAAAGTCTATGCCCTTGCCGAGAGTCGAATTTCATACCTTCGGATTGCTAGCCGGACGTGCTTTCTAATTACACCACGAACGCACGCTGTAAAGAGGGAGAAAAACCTTACGAAATTAACTTAATATTTTAATGACTGAAAAAGCGTAATAAGATCTTAAGGTTACTTAAATGGATCCGGAGTTCATCCTAATTACATTCAGAATGCAGATTTAGTCATTAACATTTACATGAAATCTTCGCAAATGCTGACTAAAGCTTTGTTTCCTTATTATTTATTCTAGATATATATATTCCCAACTATCAACTTTATTTAAAAGAAAAAGGAAAGTTTTATGAAAATCGTTTTAATATTGTGCGTTGAACTTGCAGAAAAATGTAAAAAAAAGCTAACTTATGTATGCGTGGCGGATTTCCAGATCGGAAAACATTAATTATGTTTTAATAAACGGTTTCATGATTTCTTGCGAAAATCCAAAGAGACATGTACTTAATTATTTCATGGATTTAATTACAAATTTAATGACCAGTGTCATCTTGCCTAATACGGAACTGCAAACCGCCAAAGAAAGCAGTTTCTATTTTGTTTCTCCTTAATATTGACTGAAACGTGCAGGATTTTAATTAGTAGCAGGAATTTAAATGTGATCCGAGACAGTAATCCCTTTTTCAATGTCTCTATGAATTTTCCCCGTTAGATATAAAGCATCTTGTACTTATTAATGTATTACCAATATTTTACTAATTTTCTGTATGGAAACTATATAAAAACTGAGTTTTATATCTAGATAAGCAAGGCCGGTGCCAGAGCAGCTGTAACTAATGCTGTTCCACTGGGCGGCAGAACGTTTTAAGAATTTAGAGAAATAAAGGGCAGCAAAATTTTAGGATGGAAAAAGTTTTAGAATTTAGAGAAAGCATTTGGTAGCAGAATGTGGAAGGGAGGCAAAATTTTCAGAATTTATGGGAGTGCTGGGCACTAGAATTTAGGACCCACAGAGATGGCACAAAGCCGCAGAATATTTAGCAGCAACCCAGTAGATAATCCTCTTGCAATGCTCAAATTTCGTTCATAAAATTCACTGCCTTTTATTCAAAAGCTTTGAAATGAAAATATATGTAGGATTAATATTTTAGAAATAAAAAAAAAACGAAAACTACAACCGCCTTTTCCAAACAACCTGTTCAGCGATGCTTGAACTTCGAGTTTTGTCTTTTCTAGCATTATAGAATTGACATGTTACAAAGCATATAGAAAATTTTGAATGACTTATAATAATACTAATATTTGTAAATCTATGCTAACTAATATATTTTTTAAAAAGATTTTTGTGTTCAATAGAATTAACAAATGAAATGTTTTCCTGCCCTGTGTTTCGTTTTTATGTTTCAGAGCCATATCAGTTATTCATAACAGCACATTTTATACAAATCACTGTAAAATGCTCAATAGGGAGAATCAAAGGCGAATAGACAGAAAAGGAAAATTGTAAAAAAATATTAAAAAATTTAAAACAAAAAAAGGAAACCTGTAAAATACTCAGTGGGGAGAATCAGAGGCGAATAGACAGAAAAAGAAAATTTGGTCTTTTAAATAACGTAATTTGATTGTTATTTAGAAACCAAATGTGTTTCAGTTGATTTTAGTTAGTAACTACTAATTTTAGTCTATAATCACTAACACGCATAACTGCCATCTGAATCACATTTGTTAACTCCTAAAAAAAGGAATGATAAAGTAAGAAAAATTCAAATGGAGATATCTGAAGAGCTAACTAAAGTGGAAAGCAGTTAAACCGGAAAATTATTTTAAACTCATTATTATTTTCACCAAAATAAAATAAAAACTGTGGGAGATAAACATTGATTTCGAAATCAAAATATTGCAAAGAATATACGAAATTTTCGAAGAAATTGTATGTTCATTTGATGTTTTGATTTCGATATATAGTATATGTAAATTTAATTTTCTGTTAACGTCAACACATAGCGTTTCCACGTTAATTTCTGTTGCATTACTTATCTTTACTTAGTTTTCCAACTGCTTGCTTACCTTGTTTCCTTTTGAGAACTTTCCATCTTACGTAATTTAGTTATGTTATTTTAAAGGCGAAGTAGGTGTCAATTGATTGTAATTGATAGCTAATAATATCAGTGATGGCCCTGGGTTTTCTCTGAGAAAAATTAGAAACTGAATGGGACGCAATTTGAAACTTTTTCTTCCACTGTTTGACATATAATTTATGTAATTGAGAGCTAGTAATAATGTATAATTTTGTAGGCTTCTGAATTTGAATTAGATCAGTGAGCATTGGCATTCATTATTTGCTTAATCTTAGCAATTTGTATCACACATATATTCTTCACAAGAGAAAGATGAAAAATAACCGAGAAAAATTACTTAATGGGCATTTTTAAAGTGGGCATCGCTGGGTGAATAAGTCATGCCCCAAACTAAAGACTGCTTAAACTTAAATCGGAATTTAAGAGAAACATTTTTACATATTGAATTAATATATAGTGTATTGAAGTTTAAATACAAAGACATATAATTAATTTTTGGATTTTGGATAATAGTTTGATTTGGGATTAATTCACTTCAGATATTTCTTTAGTTCAAACTTTCGATTTTGAAACTTGGTGACTAATATTCCTAGAAAAGAAATATTTTATATTCTGACACATATGTTACTTAGGTTCATATAATCTTCCCAGTTTTAGATTTACATAATTTTATTCCACTAATAGTTAGTGAGCACTAATTAGTGAGCATTGAGTGTTCAGTGGAGCACTTGCACATATTTTTAAAAATTAATAATATGTGAATGGGAAATAACTATTGTAGTGCTGCTGCTAACTTATTCTCTTGCTCCATTGCTACTGATTTTGCAGTAAATTCTTACAAATTTACACCTTAGACTGCATTGGTCATCTTTAATTTTGGATTTAGATAGCGGTTTCATAATTAATGTAAACTTATTTATTCTGTATCTTTAAACATAGCAACAAGTACTAATAATATTTATGAAAATTTTACCAATACATGAATATTAAAATAGATTCTTTTTCAAACCAAATTACCAATGCTTACGAACATCTGGATTTTCTATTTTATTTTATCTAAGCTATTTATCTAATTCGTTGGTCATTTACTTATATACAATGCTTTATGTTAAAATCAAATTTGGGAAGATTCTTACCTTTATTTTTTCAGAATTATACAGCAATAAATTCACTAAACAGTTACACGATAACATTCAACTTCAGAAAATAATTATACCTTTTGAATATTTAGTTAGTTATTTTGTTTTAGAAATGTTCCTTTAAATACGATACGATGCTATGCTTTTGCTGCTTCTCACTCGCAATTAAGCATCAGGACATTCTTTTCCCTATTTATGAAATGTACCAATTAAATGCTAGTTTAGGAAGCTGTTTTGTGGGTCTCAGGTATTTTGCGTAGTATACTGGAGGGATAATGTATATTCGTTTTCGACTAGAACTTTATTTATTTTTATGTATATTTTTCGAGTTCTTAGTTTGGCAGAGTCTCATCCCTAAGTAGATTAATAATTTCAGCTTTTATATTTGACTATGGTGTTTTTTTTTCAATACATTTTTATAGCAATACGAAATTTGGAAAGTCTGTGTTCTCTAATTTCTCAAAGCCATTTAAAACAGCCGTAATATCTTTATATTTATATTACAACTTTCTGAACAGCGTATAGTGGGATGATACAAACTCGTTGGACTTCACAGAGAATTTTTAAAAACTGTTTATGGCTTTAACGGTATGTCATACAACTCTTGGCTTAGAGTGTATTTTCGGTCGAAATTCCATTCACGTTGCATATACATGATAAATTTAATCTCATTGCCCATGAGGTCATTTCTGAATTATCTTTACATTTATTTTATTTAATAGTTATTTATTTAATTTTTTAATTCTTAACAATGTCATAGAATAAGTCTCCTTAAGCAAAAATTTTAGATGCTTGTAAGTCTAGCGTTAAGTACATTGCTTGCGAGTGAAGATAATTTTTACTTTCAATTTTTCATGCACACCTGTCATATTGACATACAAATGTTTACAGAGGCTGTTTGCACATTTTTTAGACGATTTTCCTTTGCTATTAAAAAAAAATCAACTGCTTGGACATATTTTTTTTAACTGCAACTATATTTTTGAAATATGAATTGTTTTCTGCTACTTAATAGTTTTCATGAAAAATAGGGCTTTTAAAGAAGCAATGGATGGAAGGCTATGTTTGTGCTCTTTTCGAAGAAATTTATTCGTATCTAGAGATTAAAAATGCTGTGAAAGCCATGGCTTTTCAGTAATACTAAGGAAAAAACATCAAAGTTTGTCTTCGAGGAGAAAAATTGCTCGAAACACATATCCAAAAAAAAAAAAAAAAAAAAAAAAAATCAAAAAAAAAAAAAAAAAAAAAAAAAAAAAAAAAAAAACCGAAATGTTTCGAATATTGCAAACGTAAAATCCTTAATGTTAAAAGAAAATCCAAGTCAAAGGAGAGTTGAAAAAGCTCAATGTCAACTGGAAACAATGTAATTAATGCCTATTTGAATCTCAAGGAGGTGAGAACACATAATGTGCATCTTCTTTTTCCTCAACATATCACCGAACGCAGAACGCACAGCAGAATTCTTTATGAGGAACATTTATCCGGACAAAAATGGAAAAGTGTTGGCACAACAGATGAATTTTGGATGTATTTAACTGATTACAATAAAAAGAAATCCATTTATTATCATCTATGAGAAGAAAAAAAATCTTCAAAATGGTTCAACGAAGCTTAACGCATGATTCATTCATCTAAAGAAAGTTTTTCATTTAATGATTTGTTGCTGCTTTTTCATACGGCAAATTAAAAATAAAGAGAGTGGACAGAAATGCTAAGATCAATTCTACATGTTATCAGGAACATGTTTTACACCCAATTTTGAAATATGAAATACCTCCTGTTTACCCACATTGCCATCAATCAGAAGAACTGCAGCAAGACAAAGCAAGGAACCACGCGTCAAAATTCACTGTTAATTTCCTGGTGAAAATGGAATAAGAAACGGGTATCTAAATCATATCCTTCACTCATACACCTACTAAATCATTTCATAGATTTTTGCGCCTTTGGACTTTTAAAAAGTGGCTTGTCCAAATGTCGACCTACGACCTTCCTTGGACTTTGGAAAGCTGTTTAAGAAGAATGGTATAAAAAACATCTTCCGGTACTAAAAAGACTTTATTGTCTTGGAAATTACGATGTAGTAAGATAGTGAAGAATAAAGGTTATCAAATATAACATTTGAAACACGAAAAGTTTACGTAAAACATTTCTGTAAATGCAAGAAAAATTGTCTAAAATTTGTGGGAACAGTTTCTGTACATGATGTTACATTTTGTACACGTTTGGCATACATAATAATTTATTTTATTCTTTTATTGCTCTTTTGTTACTCTTTGTGCAATATGCTATTAGTGAATACTGATATAGATATACACACTCAAAAACTGATATGTGTGCAGGCAGTGAGACAGAGATTTTTTACTTTCATTTCATGGAAAAAAAGTATCCTGATAAAAAGATTTTCTCACTCATTTTTGTTAATCTAATCTGTTATTAATGTAGTTTACTGTGGTGTTGAAAACTACCAATTAATTTTGTTTGATTATTCCGAGGGCACGAAATTTGTTACCAAATGATTTCTTTATTTCGCATTTGTAGCAAATGAATCATTCATTACACAGATTGAGCTGTTAATTGAACGAATTTTTGAGCTGTTAATTGAAAGAATGCATGAAATCAAACATGTGTCATAAAATCCAGAATTAAATTATTTTTGCCACTTGATTGCTTTTCAAAAATTTTCCCTATTTTCTAGTCCTAATTCAGGAAACTGGCGTCTTCAAGAAAGACAGCAATTCAAGTGAAAAATGTAAAATCTCTCCTTCGAATCCGTAGCATAGTATCACATTCTTTTTCGAATCAATTGATTCCTCTTTCGAGTTCATGTTTCAGTGAAAGCAGTAAGAAACAACCTTTCTTAATTTTAAAAAAGAAATGCGACAAGAATCGCGAACTCTATAGAGGGTCCCAATATCATTTGCCGTGTAATGACCTTTGCTACAAATATCATTTTGTACATTCATATTACACTTCGACACTTGGTTATTGCGCCATCTATCCTTTCCTATTGTTACACAATGTAATGGTAATCGCTTAGAACATTGAGCAAATCCAATCCTTCATTCGTAAATATATTTTTTCGAACCGATGTCGCCAGAGGTGGTAGCACTGCGCGCAATAGGTGGAATTTTGATGTTTGATAGTGGCGCGCTTTTTTTGTAAGAGATGGTTCACGACCATTGTATGACTACAATAAAGAAGGTCATTTCACGTGACCAACGGTTGCGCTAGCGTCGTTTTCGGCTGTAGATGCCGGAGCTCCACTTTTGGCGAGGAATCACCAGCTCCTCAGGGAATCGAAGTTTTCGTGACTTGGGTTGCAGCACCAAGTTTTGTTCCGACGCGAGAAGACGATGGCCCTACTGTAAATGTAGCGGTTGCAGCAGATCGAAAGTGAGTTTATAAAAAACGTAGCGAAGAAGATGCAGTTGAAGGTGAGAGGATTACGAATAAAGGATATAAGCAGATTATGAACGGATGTTCATTGCTACTATACAGTTAAAAACGCTTGGGATTAGATTTTTTTTATTATCGAAATGCTGGGTTTTTTGTTAAAAGAAACAACAGACTTATTTCAGATATGAGATGCACGAATATTGGCTTAAGAAGGATTTTTATACCAGTAAATAACGTTTTTAGGGATACAAGTATTCGGCATATATTTTGCAGATTTGCGGGATTGAGAGAAGCTTTCTGAAAAATATGCAGCCTGTTTTGTCTGTGGGTTGAATTCAGTTTTAATGAACACTTCGAAATATTCACTTAATTTATGCATTTCATGTAAAAAATGTCGCTTGATGACATTTGCATAACTAAGTATACTATATTTATATAATATACTTAGTTATGTAACGGTCATGCAATATGTATATTATAATACATTTAGTTATACAGTATTTGTAAATTGTTCAACTAAATATTGTACAACACCTTGAAGAGTAGTATTCAGGACTCTGTCGTAATTTCTCAATAATGACAGAATTAAAATGTAATCTGTTTGTTCTCCTTGGTTATTTATAACAACTGGTTAACATACTAAGCCATTATTATCCTTTAAGCTGTAATAGACATGTATTTTGCGTATCTCTAAACAGCTAAATTTAAAGATGAATTACGATTAAAGAAAATAGTTAGTGAAGTTAATATGATATTAAAACCAAAATAATAGTTTGATTCAGGTAAGAACGGCAATTTAAGGGAAAGACAGAATAAGTTTTTCTGCCTACTTTTCATATTATTAACTGAAATATTACTTTAAGTTAATATTATTAACTAACTGAATTTTACTTAAAAGGCTTTTTCACTAAATTACACGAAAATTAGGTTTAGAAATACTAGCAGTAAATTGTTTGGATTCTACTATCAATAATAAGCTTACTTTTATTATAAATGTGTTGTACTAGCTCTCAAACAAATTTAAAGCATAATATTAAATGTTAATCCGTACAATTCAATAATGGGAAGCCAAGCCGCACATCATTTTGTGTACTAATTTAAAAGGCAAAAGCAAAGAAATTTGTTTCAGGTTCCCAAGAATATTTCATAGAGAACGGCATTTTTCGAATGATTGTTTCTAGTGACTGTCAAGTTGTATAGTTTCTTCTGTCTTTTTTTCTTACCTAAATCTTACAACACCTACTGATATTAAATTTGTTTTGTATATCAAACATCTAGAGCCCTTGTTTCCCATCTGCCATTTTTTCTTTCTCTAGCTTTGTTTTTCTTGCAAGGTGCTGCGCAGTTTTTGTAATCAGTGAAATTTCTTCCAGTTATTTTAATTCTTCTTATTAAATATATAATATTTATTTGAACATTTTGTAAATTAAATGCTCTCTTAAAACCTTTAAGCTTCGTAATTTTTAACTGTGAGTATTCCTCTCCCTCTTGTAACTGTCATTATAATGAATCAACTTTAATGAATGACTGACTAGTCAGACTGAACCAGCTATCTTCCTTTTTATCATCTTCTCGAGGTAAATTAATTCTTAAAGTTATTAATTTTACTTTATGCAGTGTCATACAAAATTAATTTTTCTTCGTTTGAAAAAGCCTCTGTTTGTTCTGCTGGTTACAATTTTGATCTTATTTTTATTTGGCTTCCGCCGTCATAAAATTACAGATGTTCGTTGCAGTTTCATACATACAGGATCTTCGGAAAAGGTTGTTACGGGCTTTATGTTCTTAACAATGATTTCTAAATATTCACTTCTAATCGTGAAGTTTCTAAAAATATAGAACTGTATTAAAACAGTTTAAACATAGTGATTTGGAAGGTTCAATCAAAATATAATCTAATGTTTTGCATAATCTTTGTGAAGTATCCAAGTAGCAAAAGATTCCTTATACTTTAGCAGGCGGCAACTAAATATTCTATAGCTTTAAGTGACAAAGTCACGTTTATATTCGAAAATAAATTTCTTACTCCGGTCATTTTATGTTGTTTAAACTGATTAAAAAATTTTAAAGTCCTCAGAACTAAATTTTAGAGCAGTTATAAAATAAAATTTGCTCACTGCTGGAAATTAATTCTGTTCTTGACTAAACAACATTCGATTTATATGTGAGGTGCTTTAAGATATGTAATGCTTACATTAAACTCCAAATGAATCAACGTACAATGTATATACCACATTATCATACATATATTTTGCATTATTTATCATAAGTAGCAATATAACTCCAAGTGAATCAACTATCAAATATAATTTAACTCCAAATCAGTCAACATACAATATATATACCACATCATCATACATATATTTAGCATATATAACAATATACTAATGTCTTATTGGTGCATTTACATAAATACTTCATTACTATATAATACTAATTTTCTAACTTTATAATTTATTTGTCTATATAATTCAATTTGTATTACATTAATCTGTGTACATAAGTTTTGTTTTGCAAATTTGGCATATAAAACAATATGCTGTTTCCCATTCATCTGAATATCTACTATATTGCAATACAATAGAAAAGGTGCTCTAAACTTCTGATCCCAATAATTTGCCTGTGGTCAAATAAATCATGTATATTCTAAAATGGTGATGAATCATTCTACTACATTCTGTCTGGGTGAGATTGAATTGAATCCTTTTCTATAAAACTACACTGAAGTACGATTGCTAAGCTTCATAATCATTTCGTCATGCTCATAATTTATGTCATACTCATAACATATTTTTAAGTCATTGATAAACCTCATAATTATTATGCCATTCGGTTGCTACGATTTTCATGGCTAAAAGACATTCTATCTGGAATTAAGAATCTTAAGAATTAATTTACCTCAAGAAGATGGCAAAAAGAAAAAAGCTGGTTCTGTCTGACTAGTCAGTCATTCATTAAAGTTGATGGTTAGGTTAGGTTATTCAATTATGGCAAAGCACACGAGGGCTATCTGCCTAAGGGGAGGGATGCCTTCGTGGAGGACTTTCTAAGGGAAACTGGCTAGTATACACGTTACACATGGGAAAAACCACGAAAACGCCCATGCAGCCAGCCCGTTCGCGGGATTCGAACCTCGGACCGAACTACTCTTTACCGCTCTGCCGCTTTCATTAAAGTTGAAGCTATGGCTATTATAATGACGGTTACAAGAGGAAGAGGAATACTCACAGCTAAAAATTACGAAGCTTAAAGTCCCCCGTCAATTTTTTTTCGCTACACCTTATGTGAATGTGGTTACTCTCCGCGGCATCGAGCGTGGACTATAGGAAGTACTACTACTCTTTTATTGTCTGATATAATCTCTGCGATTGGCGCCGTAGGAGACCAGTCACAAGGGCATACTTATATAGACTAGTTCACTTACTGAGATACTGCAGTGAGACGTTGAGGAAGATTCTTAAATCTTAGAGATGCTAGATCTTACTTCGGTACATTTTCAAATATGTGTAAAACCAGAGGATGTGCCCCAAACCGAATTTATTACAAAATCAGGAATTAATGCCTTTATGCGTTTTCAATAATGCTATTTGGCGTATGAGGAACTCCCTCCACGTTTCAGTGGGCCATGGAAACTATACTCAGTCCTTGGAAAGTGCAATTTTATTTACCAGTATGATATAACTGTAACTAGCTAGACTATAGGCGAACATATTAGGAATTCGCATGAAGTGTTTTCGCTTCTGAATGAAGCAAGATTGAAAATAAAGGCATCAAAATGTAAATTTGCGGTCATGGAATTTCGTTACTTAGGCTATAAGAAATCTCAGAAAGGAACTGAGGCAAAGGATTCCGAAATATTTGCAATGAATTACCCGCCACCAAATACACCAAAAACTTTGTTCTCATTTTTGGACTTGTGTTCTTATTACAGGACATTTATAAAAGACTTTACATAGATAGCCAAGCTGCTGTTAAAATTAAAAAGAAAGAAAACCAGATTTACTTGGTCAGCCCAAGCAAACACAGCATTCGAAAAAATTAAAGCAGCGTTGATACAAGCGCCAGTTTTGAAATTTCATGAGGGAAATTAAGAAAAGGAGGATAGGACTAAGAAGTAGTAAAGATTTAAGAATCAAAAGAAACCTTCAGCAACGCACCAGATCCAGCGAGTAACTGACGGAAAATCGGAGACAGCTGAGTAGTCATGGATCAAGATTTCAGTTGCTGCGCAAGAATGCCAGCAAAGTATCTTTAACTTAACAGCTACTACGAAAGCGGTCAACTGACGAACAATCACCGCAGAGAAGCAAAGGTTAAGAGAACCAGACGACAGTTCCGGCTAACCTATAAACGAAAGTCTAGGACAAATCAGGAGTTCCGACGGGAGCTTAGGGGCAAGGAAACGGTTCTCGGCTTCAGATTTCCCTCAGAGCATAGCGAAATTCAAGAGGTTTTTAGGGACGAGCGCAGAAACTTAAGTTTCCAGGTCGAAGAGACATGGAGCCACGCCCACGCCGTGCAGATGGATAAAAGTACAACTGTATAACATCTGTCCATCTTGGAAGGATTTTCTCGCAAACGGATGAGCGACTATCAGCGAAGTAATTATATGTGAAATTTAATTTTTTCAAGTATTCAGTTTTCAGTTTATGTCTAAAAGTGCAACATTTGCTATCTAGCTTAAGTTTTGCCTCAGGCGAGGTCATTTCAGTTAAGTTATATAGATTTTAATTTAATTATGCATTTATTGTAATGATTTTGCATTTAGTACGAGAATGAGATTTCTAATTTTAGGCTAAGAGACTGAGTGTTTTGAGGAAGTTTGACGCATTTGTAGAATAATTTAAGCAGTTTCTGTACTTGTGATGTAAAGCGTAAGCTGAATCAATTTTTCTCAGTATAAATGAGTTTTAAATATTTTATGAAGTATGTTTGATAAGTTAGTTCGGTAAACGCAAATGTTTCATTTAATTCTTTGAAGGGTTGTGTTTTCCTACAGTAACCACCTTTTCAATTGAACGTCTTACTCACTCGTGGGCGTGGTTATCAAGACTGACCGTTTCTGAAGTTCCCTTGTAGCTCACTAGATGGCAATCAAGAAACATAAGCCAGCTGTTGATGCAGCAATTCGTCTTCAAGAAAATAGGCATCAGCCATTGAAGACAACATCACGACGATGTGCACTCTGCAGCATTAAGAAAAAGCTTATAAGAACAGTGTGGGTATGCAGCACATGAGAAGTTGCACTCTGCTTGAAAAAGAAAAACTGGTTCCATGAGTACCGTAGAGACTGATTTTTAGGGATGTATTCTATGGGTGGCGGTTACTGACACTAATCACCAGAAGTGGTCATTTTTTCACGCGTGTTGGACAAAATATGTGTAATTGTCGCAAATAATTTCATTGTAATATCTGATATAGTAAATAAAACAAGAGTTTTGCTGAAAAAGTTTATTGCCTTTTCCTGATCCTCAAAGAGTTAATTATGTGTATTAAAGTTCAATTTTTGACATGTGCGTGAAATGTTAAGCTAGCATGTTAAGATAAAATAAATTAAATTAAAACTTAGCTGTATGTATGTAATTAAAAATTAGGCTGTTTAGCCAGCACTAAAGCTTAATGATGTATTTTGCTTAGCACGTTAGGAATAATTTTGAATTTAAGGTGTTCTTGAGGTTTGCTGTGTGTCTGTTATTAACATATAGTAGGCAGTATTGTTAAAATACTTGTACAATGACTCGCCAGTTCAATGTATTTTTCTGGACAGCAAAGGGGGTGAAAAATTTATTGTAAAATAACTACAAAGAATATAAAAGATTTTAATGAAGGGAATTAGAAAGTAACACTTTAAAATGTGCTAGATGTTTTTTCACTAAAGTACTTTTCCTTGCAGATGGCTGGAAGGAGATGAGATCATAATGAGAATCATTTTAGATATAATAAAATTATTGTCCCTTGATGACCATCGTCTGTAAACTTCAGTTTTAGCTTAGATTGTAAATTTTCTTGCTTTGAAAAAGTGGCAGTTGGTTAGGTTAAAATTTAATATCTTAAGAAGCGCTTTAAGGTTAAAGGCTTTTGAAGCGATTACTTTATAATTCTTACTGGGAAAGATGTTCCTTTATGTTACTTAACCAGTTGTTTTAATTTTTGAATATTTACTGTCAGTTCTCCCTTCCGTTTTTCCTACAGAATGCAAATTAGTTCGCATGCATTCAAGATAAGGTTTTTAGATTGTAAGACAGAGCGTGTTGTGCCTCTCGAGGTACAACACGTTGCTAGGTTGCTATCTTAGATAAGATTTGTAGCTTTGGCCGTGAATAATAATTGGTGATAGCTAAGTTTACAGGCTAGATTTGAGCTAACTTCGCGTTAATTGATCTGTGTAGCCTTTGGCTACTCGCTAATTTTAAGACTTACTGTTACTTTAAGGTATCTCGCCTTAAGTGATTGGCTGAGTTGTAAGCACAAAGTGTGCCTTCCGGTCTTACTTAGTTTTAAATAAAAAGTCTTTTACACTCTTCTAAACTTTCTGTTATTACTTAGTGATAATTCTCTATCTAAAGTTTAGTTACAGTTCATGATTGCAAAGAAGATTTCTAAACTTTGTAAGGTTTATCCTAAGTTTATTAACAGCTATTTTAAGCTTTTGTATCTTTTCTATTTATTCTAATTTCCGCTTAAAATTTCTTACCAGAAGGTAATTTCAGAAACGCAGTTAACGCAAATGAGTAAGAGTACAATTTAAGTCGATGTTTCGCCGACTTCGAGAGAGAGAGTCTGATTTTCCTGACTAGCGCGCGTTTGCCATTTGGCTACATTCTCTCTTAGCTACTACGCTCGGCCATACTTTAGGCCCTTGCTTGGCTTCGCCGATTTAATTATTATTTAGGGGCCAACTACTTAGAATTCTGATAGCTTTGGCTATATCTTTCAGATAGCTTGAGTTAAGCTTAGTTTAGTTCAAGGCCCAAGTGGAGGCTTTGTGTAAGTTCCGAGTTAGGAACTGATTGTAAATATTGTGAGAAATAAAGGGTAGTTAACCCTTCTTAAGTCTGACGTGTTTATTCACACACTTAAGCGATTATTCGTTTGTTAGTAGTTGTGGGATTCTGAGATTGAACACTGGAATTAAATAAGTAAAACCCCATATTTGGCGGCCGAAATTGTTCTTAACGAACCATACCGCTAGGTACTGAAGATTTCTCGTTGCCCCTCCCAACTTTCAGTTCCGTCAGTCACAACCAAATCCCATGGAGGGATTCGGATTTATTGTGGAAACTATGAGAGCGGCGATGAAGCCAACATCAACTTTTGATGGAAGAGTATTCCATAATGATCTTCCTAGGGCAGCTGGAACTACATTTCACGTTATATTCTGTGAACCAGCCGCAAAGAATCATCATCGCTACGTCGAACTTAAAAGGTCAAGCTCTCTGCTGGTAGAAGAATATTGGCAAGAGTTTGTTGGGGAATCCAGGATCCGAAACGTAAACGTGGGAAAATTTTAAAAATTCTCTATTGAAAGCATTCCCAGTTGTAATAGACCGCGCAAGACTGGTATCAGAATCATTCAGTAAATATCAAACTAATGTTGACGAGTTAACGGACTTCATCTTAAGAAAGATCCATATTGTCAAATTATTATATGGAAAAAGGCTCGACAAGGAAATTATTGAAATAATTTTGCCGCGGTTTCTTCCGTCTATTCAAGATTTTCTTGGAGCTAGAAATCCGCAAACTCTGGAAAGCTTATTCGAACTTGCTGTCAAATTTCAGAGTAGGCGAACGGCCGAAAACGCGCGTGTGAACAATTTTAGGCAGTATTCAAGGTTTCACGCCCAGGCGAAACCTCAAGGAATTTCTATCTGCAAGAGGGGAAAGTAGCAAAGCCGGATAAGAAGAAAGCCGGTGAGACCAAAGCGTGAGGAAATAAAAAGCAGTTGGATCAAGGGGTTGCAAAGAAAAATTTAAACTAGTCACGGTGACCAGAAGGAGGGTGAAGTCACCGTGTGACAAGGTAAATTCCTCAGAAATTCAACTGAATACGGTAGTCGTACAAACTTGGCCTTGCCAGAAATCCAGATATTACTAAACGACGTCCCTACGACCGCCTTACTGGATACCGGGGCTCAATGCAGCTTCCTGTCGCAGGATTTTTTTAAAAAGCATTTTCGTCGTTATAGACTGTTTAAGACAACCGGACAACGCCTGATTTCTGCCCAAGGCAAACAGTGTGTCTGCTTGGAAAAAGTGGGGCTGCATGTTCAGATAAAAAATGAGGTTCTGAAAATCAATTTTTGTGCGTTAATATTTGAGATATTTTCCTCAATTCAGATTAATAATAAAGAGTTTGAAAATAATGAATAGTGCTAGATAACGTTAACGACATCTAATTCTGCTAATATGAGAATTATTCCTTAAGAGGTTTCATTAAATTTAATTTAAACGTTGATCAGATTGACATTATGCAGTTTACTAAAAATGATACCTAAATTTTTACATTACTTCTTCTTACCAAATTTTCTTTTCTTCATAATTTGCATTTTTTTCCAGCAATACCCATGACCTAAGAGTTGCTATTTTTATAGTTAACGTACGTGACTTTAACCAAATTCAATTTTCATGATTGCAAAACCCTTTTAAAACTGCACAGTTTTAAAGAATGGAAAGATTATCATAAATTAAGAGATTCAATTTAAAGAGCTGAGAAGAGGTTGACCTTGCGGCCAAAAGCACATGTATCAATGTAACGCGTAAACAATTAACAACTTTTGGTTTAATATTCAGTATCCGTATTAAGGTAAATTTATTCAGCTAAAAGCATTCATTCTTGTGATGTGTAAATACGAACTTGTTTCCTGTAGAAAATCTTCTACTAATGCATTCCTCCCTTATCCAAATAGCCTTGTGTACAGTCTTAATTAATTAATAAGCTAACTAATTTGCCACGGGGCTTCTTTGTCATTTGCATTCTTATATTAATATGCATGTAAATATAAAGAAGATAACTCCTTTTTGTTTTCTTTTAACAACAATTTTAGTTATCTAAATGTAGCTTGCGTGCTTGGATGAGAATAAGAAGTACGTAAATAAATAAATAAATAAGCAATAATAGCAGTGCAATTTTTTTATCAGTGCAATTTTAAAAACATTCAGCTAACATAGGTAATAGGAAACCACGAATTCTATTTCTCGTCAAACTGAAAACTTCATAGGTTGCATGTTGTTAATGCAAAGAAGTCATTCTCGGTGATACATTGTTTAAAGAGGGTTGATTATGCTTAAACAGAACTGAATCCAGGAATCGATAGTATTTAAAGAGAATGTATTTTGGACTCATCTGCTTTGTAAATATTAAGATACAGAACATAGAATGGTGTAGTAGCTTTAGCTGCTACATGATACAATAAATGTAATTTTTAACAAGCTTGTTATTCAGGTGGAATTTTTATTCAGGTGTTATACTTCACTAGATATATTTCTTTTATCTCACACAGAATAAAAAATTAAATATAAAGCGTTTAATCGCATAGTTAACCAGAATTTTAACTCACAGTCAAAATTCATTGCAGTTGATTTACTAACTTAAAATTCCGAAGGAATCCAAATAAAATACAAAATGTTCGAATGGAAAATGGTTTCGGCTTTTAATCCAAAATTTTTCAAAAAGCAAGAATCGTGGCGAATGTCTTTTCATGGTTCTCTTTACGTGGTGAATGAGATTTCCTCAACACTTTCATATTTATCATAATCTTCAACTTTAATCATTTTAATGCCAAACTTGCTCTTCCGCAGATGTTTAAGAGTATCATGTCGTAATTTTTCTCTCTTTATCTTTCTGTCCTATTCAAAAGATGAACTTAGAAGACTATTTTCTTTATATCATTCATTTATTTTTATTTCGATTACACAAATGACGATGATGGCAGCCCAACAAAATTGTGGGGATGGAGTTTGTTCAGGAAGCTTAACAAATTTGGCCTTCAACAAATGGAGTGATTTGTTTCTCGAAAATTTGTGTCTGATTCTCTTGAAATGGATATATTTTGTCTATAAAACTAAAATTAGCACAAGTTTGAATTTTACCTAATTTTAATGTTCAAGTTGACATGCTTCTTTTATAACTGTTATTGCTGTTTAAAATTCACTTGGTAGGGTACTGGTTTTAGGAACACAAAAATTATATTTTATCTGAAGATATGTATATTTTTTTGTTTACCTAAATGATACTATGCCTACCTGAATACGTTTATCATTTTCAGTAAAATATTCGTGCTTATTTTATTTTCAAAGAAAACTCTTAATCAGAACTGATTACGTGGATCCCTAAATAAGTCAGTCTGGCTTTGAATAAATATCACGTGAGACTGCATTACTAAAGTGATAGCTTTTGGTGTTATTAAAAGGTGAGTTCTCATTAATAGGAAGTTTCAGCTTGCTACTGAGAAATTTGGAATGGATTGTCTTATTTTTGATCTGGTGTAAGAGAACGATAAGTTCCGTAATGACCTCTACCTTTCTTAGAAATCAAGGCAACTAAGTTTAGATTTTATGAGTCACATGACCACTTTAAAATAATGCATGCATACTACTTTTGAAATGCGTAAGAAAATGTGCACGAAAACGCGTTTACATTTCCATTATCAGTTTATTTTTCTTAAGTTAAAACGAAAAGCAAAAGAGGAATAATTGTGTTTAAGGAAAGCAGAAAGTACTGGAGCAGTATGTCGTGGAATACCCTTAATACATTTTCCCAGGAACTGCCTAAAAAACCTCTTAAATGAGAAATCTTAAATGGGAAGAATGTAAGTTTATGAGATTGTAAAAGGCACAGCGATAATTAACGTTTTAATCGAAAATTACTTCCGCAATTTTTTCACTGAAGTCGATGTTCTAAGTGCATTTAAGTTGATGCACAAGAGTTAATTTCGTTAAAGGCAGAAGTCTGTTGATTGTGGCCAAAATAGCCTAAAGTAAATTGCTTAGGTATAAAAGGTTCTTACGAATAATAATCGAATAATAAGAAGTGAGAAAAGTTTCGTTAGAGTTCTAAAAGCAGTGCATCAATACTTGTGTTCACAAGTTCCTGAACTGTTTGCCCAATATATTCAGTTATTTTAAACAATGAAAGCAAGGATTATGATACTTTCGAATTATCACACAGCTCAGACAGAAATGAATAGTTTCAGTTATTATTCTTCCCTTCAGAACTTCTATACTTATTGTGTATGTACCTCAAATGAATTTTGCGATTAGCAGAAATTAAAATTCTTCCTGAGGTGACGTTTTCCAGAATTTAATTCCACGTTGTTATTACATGTGTCAGAAAATTATCGAAATATATTTTGTTAATATTATCTAAAAAAATAATTTTAGTTTGGGGTATATTTTGATTAAAGAGCTATGGAAATTGAAGACGATTAGACACAACGTCTCTCTTCTTCAGGTGTAAAACGGAAGAAGCGACGACCGCTTTTACACCGAAAACAATGGCGGAGCAAAGCTAATACGAATATGGCGCCATCTGTCGAGAAAAATATCAGTGAAACAGAAAAAGAAAGGTATAAGAATTCTGAAAACTTTAAAAATTACTGATTTTCTTAAATCGTCATTTTCTTTTTCCTTTTTGGTAAAATTAAATTTTTTCAGTACATTTTAACTTTGGTTGAAAATAATGAGAATAACACTTTTTTTGGGGGGGGGTTGTCTGTGTGTGTGTGTGGGCATTGAATAAAATAGCTGTGTTCCCGTTGAGTAAGCTCTTAAGACTCTATGCTCTCTTTCATTTAGGAAACAGAGGCCGATGAAGGCCATTTTTCTCAGATGTGGTCGAGATTATGACTTTTTACCTCATATGATACGCTAACGCAAGGTACCGTCTTTATGCCGTGAAACTTGAAATTGCGCTTGCCGTCAGCGCAATGTTACATGTGTGCCAAACAACAGTGGGACAGCCAAATTTATTAGTTGATGTTTGCATAGTAACAACTTTTAGAGTGGCTCTATGCTGTTTACAAATTCTTCCTTCCTTTAAGTCAAATAATGCAATAGAAATATGTTCCTGCAAACATTCGTAAAGAAATTTAAAGCTGCCAGCAAAAAATTTTAAAACGCATCATGAGTTATGTGTCATTGATTTAGAACGAATCGGAGGAGCGAAACTACACTGCTCTGAAATTAAATTAAAAATCCTGTTGTAGACATTGCTGGCAAAAGGATATGAAATTAACGTCACAGAATTTTTGTAGCTAGTAAAATAGATATAAATATCTTTACATTATGCAAAAAGGTTTTTTTGGTTTGATGGTGATACCAGGATGACATGCTGCTTGATATGAAACCAGTGATCGAACAGCGACTTAGAGCTGACAAATTCATCGGTTTAAAGTATCGTCTTTCATGAATAATCACATAAAAGCATGTTCAAGTGCACAGTTGTTTCACTGCAACGGATTTCACTTTAAACAGCAACGCATTTTCTGAAAGGACATTCTTAAAGGTACATGAAAAAATTTTTTTAGCCAAAATATATCAGGAGTGAAAAGACTAAAATCAAGTCAAGCTGTCCGGTTAAGCGGTAACTTTTCTTTTCCGTTGTTAAATACATTTTTGATATATCTTGATTGCGCCTGAATGATAGAACTCGTATCATCTCTCCTTGGTTTAAAATCATAGCTCTTAACTTTTAGTTCTACGTCTTATCTCAAAGTTGACTTTTTCTGAAATTTACAAGTATGATGCATGAATCTGAGTCGTGGAGTATTATGAAATATTACGACTATATATAGCTCTGAAAAAGGAATTCCGAAAGGACGGGAAGTTCTGAAATTGAATTTAAGGATAAAAATGGCTTTTAAATACCATATTTCAGTGTGCAGTTTTCTCTCTTTTTGGAGATATTTTACTAAAATGAGAGAATTCTTCCAAAGGATATTTTGATTACCAAAAGACGTTATGGTTTCATAACACATATTTTAAACTGAACATAAACTTTACAAACAGTTTAAAATATTTACCAGTAAACACCATGTAATTAAACCATTTTTCTAGATGTGTGTGCTCTAAAAAGCGAATTAGCGATTGTTTTACTTGTTTGATAATTTTTAGGAAAGTATGCTGCGTCTACCTACCTAAGGAGAGGGATGATTTCATAAAAAGATTTTTTATAAGGAAAGTGGCTCGCATTCATTTTACACAGAAGTAAGAAAGCAGAAACACATGTTCAGACAGACGCCTACAAGCAGCCGAGCGGGAAAACCAATGAATAGTGGTAGTTTGATCCGAGTTCAAATGCTGGTGAAGGGTGTGGTTGCATGAGAGTTTTCGTGATATAAAACACTTACTTTAAAATGTCCCCCACGAGAGCTATCCCTCCTTAGACAGAAAGCCCTCATATGCTTTGCCGTATTCAAATAATTTAACCTACCTATGCAGGCAGCACCTCACAGGGATTTTAGCTCACATCGAACTACCAGTGTTCACCCCTTTTGTCCCCCGGCCGCTGGTAGGTAAATTAACGATTGGCTGTTGATACCCGTGAAAAATCTAACATAAAGCAATAAATGGGTATCGCAATAGTAAAGAAAATTATTAATAGTTCATAATTTTGTTAATTGGCTTCTGGTTCTCATCCTGGTTTTGGAAATTTCGAGTATTTTACAAATTTTCTCAAACATTTCAATGAAATTAATTTCCACATCCCTATGAGGCATTTTTAAAACACGGCCTTGCACTTTACCTTTAAGCGTCAAGCTGTGATTAACTAGGAGCCATTTGCTCTATGTAAAATTTTAAGGTTCATCTTTGACAGATTTATTAACTGAGACATCAGCTGAAGTAAGATAGAAGTTGAGCCTCCAGGATCAGAACCATATCCCTTTCTTAGATAACTTTCTTTGTTTCTATATTTATATGGCCTCAACTAATTATCTAGTCTTGTGTTGATTTTCTATGCGAACATTATTAAGATAGTACATTTTCTCCCAAAAAGTCTCACAAAAATAAAAATGTAAAAAAATTGCTATGAAAAAAAGAATATAAGCAGAAATTAAAAAAATTCGAAATTAAATAAAAAATATTTTATTCAGTTAAATACAGAGTTATTAAAAAAGAAAGAGCAGATTTCAAACATTTATTTCTTCCAAACTACAAAAGATAGAAACATGATTCTAACGCTAATGGATAGAGAAAAATTTACAATTATGGTATGCTTTCATTTTCTTTGGGCTGCTTTCGTAAAGTGTACGAATACGCTCGACATTCTCGTTCGATGTGCGTGGACGTCCCGTGCTTTTCCCTTTGCAGATGCAACCATCTTCTACGAATTTTCGATGCCACTCGTAAATTTGCTTATGACGCGGTGGTCGTTTATAAAATTGACGGCGAAATGCTCTCTGAACTGCAACAATGGACTCTAGTTTTGCCAACTGTAGAACACAAAAAGTCTTCTGCTGTGGTGTCGCCGCCATTTCACTACACACTACCAACCGACAAATAATACCAGAACAAACAACAGCGCCAGTGCGCCAATGCGGCCATGATTGGAACTTTTACCCGTTCTAATAATAAAAATACAACACTTCTCTATCCATTAACGTTAGAATCAGGTTTCTATCTTGTTTGGAAGAAATACATGTTTGCAATCTGCGCTTTCTTTTTGAATAACCCTGAAGTTCTCTTAATAGTTTATTATTAGCACAATGCTTGAAGTGTTGCTTCAGAAATGAATACCTAAACTTAGGTCACTGCTTCATAAACAAATACAGAAACTTTTACTTGATTGAAATGCCGACAAGCTTACTTGCATTACGATTTTTACATTTAAGACTACTAAGAATTTACCACATACTCTCCGAAAAGGCCCTATCAGTGGCCCGTGTCACTAAAGATCGCTGAAAACTGGTAGTTGTACTTGTCCTTGGGTTCAAGCCCAGGTAAACGGGCTGGCTGCCTGATTGGTTTTCCCCATTGTGTAACGAAAATATGAGCAACTTCCCGCAGAAAGTCCTCCACGAAGGCATCCCTCCTCTTAAGCAAACAGCCTTCGTGGTCTTACCATATTCAAACAACCTAACCTAACCTTTCCGAAATGACTTGTGTTTACAGAGCTCATATTTTTGGTTTGGCTTACGTCTCTAATACAGAATACAAATTTTCTCTTCCTATCTGCGTTATTATCTTTGATTTTTGTGCTGTGTGTAGTTTCGTGCTTTACATTTTTATTACTGTAGCTTTATACAGGACGTTTTACTTAAAAGAAGTTATTTTCTAAAATAAGTATGTATGCGAATTTTTTTTGAAACTAAGCGATTTACAATATATTAAGATAATTTTTACTTATTATTTTATTTATTATTTAAAAAAATCGATGTATAGTTACTAATTCTACCACAAATAATGTTTTATGTGAAAAAGTACAGTTTTTTTAAGAATTTTGAAAGCCGAAGTTATAGCGAAGCTGAAACGACTTATTTAACATTACTTCTCTGAAACAGTGTCAGAAAACATTTGTCACCAAAGGAAAATGACTCCATTAACACTCACTTTTCAGCACTGCCTAACTTGAAATAATAATTCGTAAGTTTTGTACGCATGGGAGAAGAGCCTGAATGCAAGATTTATTAATAAGAATTATTCTTATGTGGCTAAACGCGGATATAGAATAAGCTTAAAGGAACACATTATCTCTACTTTTATATTTACTCACGGAATGATATAGCTGACCAAACACTACCTGGTAAAAATATTGTGTGTGTTTGTGTATATATATATATATATATATATATATACATACACACACTAGCCAATGAATTAGAAATCCAAGATGAATATTTTATTGAACCACCTGTTGCACGGATAACTACTCTGATTCGTTTGGCATCGAGTCTACATGCTTCTGGAGTGCATTTACGTGTAGAGAATACCATGCATTTGCTATGCAGCATTTTAGATCAAATTAGATGGAAGAGGAGAGTGCTGTTGGATGCGTCTTTCCACCATATCCCACACACTTTCTACGGGGTTAAGATCCGGGTTATGTGGTGGAAGTCTGATTGATGTTCAGAGAACCAATTTTAAACACTTCTGGCACGATTTATAGTTGTATTATCGTCCATGAAGTATCCGTCGCCATCGGAGTAAAAATGCAACATTTCAGGGTGCACTTGATCTGTCAGTGTATCTAGGAGGAGGAACACCAGGGCATCACTTCCATGCCAGCAGAACATGCCCCATATCACGGTACTCTCATCAGACCATTGCACAGTGCGAGTAAAGCAAGATGGATTCATGGCTTCATGGGGTTCTTGCCAAATTCGACGTTTTCCGTTAGTGCAAAATAAGGTGTAACGTGATTCATCCGACCCCATGATCCGTTTCCAGTCCTTAGATGTCCACTGTCTTCTTTCCCGACAGCACTGCAAACTAATTCTTGCATGTTGGACAGAAATGAGTGGTTTTCTCACAGCCACTCAACTATGCATTCGTATCCTCTGCAAATCTCTGCGCATGGTTCGAGCTGAAATCGGTTGGGAAGAGCCTCGGTTGACGAACTGTGTCAGCTGAAGCACAGTAGTTCTTGTTCTGCCGTATAATTCGTCGGAGACGACACCGATCACTGTCTTGGAAGACCGTGCTCGAACCGCAGTTACGTCTTCTAGAGAAGGACTGTGGGTTCTGATTCCAGCTTTTGAAAACCTTTGATATGGCTGCTCTCCAGTAGAGATTTCTTGTCTTCGAAATCGAGGCTCCTGCTAAATAGGCACGAACAATAAGCCCTTTTTTAAATGGTGAAATATCTGTCGTTTTTCCCATTTTACTTTGTTCATCGTGAAAAGCACTCTTACGCCTTATTTATACTAGCATTCTAACCACGTGTAACCCACGTCATAAAAAATTTGCATAGTTCATCCCTTGCACGCATTCAAACAAAAATCTCAAAGGTTTCTAATTCATGGACAGTGTGTATTACATATATATGCAATAAAATTAGAAGAATAATTTATAATTGGATTTAAATTTGATTAAACACTAACTTAAGATAACATAAACTGTTACAAATACGATAGACAAATGCAATTATAAATAAAGAAACGTGGTGAGAAAAGGCATAAATTCAACGGCAAACTCAACTCTCGAATGCAGTATTTCACTTGTTATGAGTTCCAAAAAGAAAATTTGAAGAAATTAATCATATACTGCATCCTGAGAACAAATGGAAAACCTAGAAATGGAAGATAAAAAATACAAAAACAGTGTCTTTAATAGGAAATATGATATCCGTGAGCGTCAATGTTCATAGCGTGCATGTGCGATAACTGTACAACGAGGTTTCAAAGGAGTTCTTGTGGCATTGTTATGCAGTCCTGTTGAAGGATCTTGCCGAGTGGATTGTCTTCCCACGAACATGTCCCAGTTTACTTACCCTTTAATAGTTGAACAAGTATGCGTTCTATATCTTTCAGTTTATTTGTATTGTTTAGATGTAGTGAGGTAAAACAAAAAAAAATGCTGTTAGTGTAATATCAGAAAGAGGTTTTTAGGATTCCTTCTGCATACCTTATTCATTGCCTTCAATGAATAGTTTTGATTATGAAGAGATTCAGTAGAACGCCCAGCAGTTGGCCTTTCTAAGCCAACGAGACCATATTTTTACAAAGGAAGGCTTATGGTGAGTTCTATCTTCCATCAAATGAAGATTCGTTTATTTTTCGCCTGTAAGCTTCTGGATTCATTAGGAATTTTTGAACGGATGAAGACTGGAGAGACGAAAATTGTGTAGTGTCCTCACCGGGACTCGAACCCGGGTCCTCATGAATGCTTGTCGAGTAGGCTATCGTTACACCAGGAAGGCAGACGAAAAAGAAATAGAAAATACCTCCTTTCAAAGAATGACTAGGGATTAGGGGACTCGATAGCCAAATCCTGGTGGTGACGAATTATGGTCCACCACCCTTTAGTTCAAGTGCTACTTGTATAGTCATTAGGTTACTTTGAAGCAGGAGACGTGAAAAATGTGCAGTGCCGTCGCGGACTCGAACCCTGAACCTCTCGAATACGCGTCGAGTATGCTTCCAATTTTACCATGAAGGCATGCGGAAAGAAGGGAGAAAATACCTTTTAAGCTGAATATCAATTCACCAATATCCACGCCGTCCTATTATCTTCGAGCTTCGCGCTGGTTATTGATTAACATTTAGTACACCAGTGCCCTTGAGGCTTAGTATTTTACTTCTGGTTAGGCCTTTTAGAGAATACCCATCCCAATTCTGCAACGTTCTACCCCAAATCCTATGAACAGTTACGGAAAAAAATAATGGTCCTTCTGCTTACTAGTTTTTTACTGATAATTTTTCATTTGTGCGTGTTCTTCTACAGGTTTGTTTCATGTGCAGTCTTGCTGTAATTTTTAACCAGTTTCAGAGTTTCTCAGTTACTGCGAAGCTTAATACCATCATTTATATCAATGTGTATCTAATCTATTTGTAGCCTGCTTATTTTAGGATCAGTTATAGGTAGTAAACAAGCTCATGAAATGTATCTGAACATTAAAGGGAAAGGATTTTCTCTGCTGTTTAACTCTGATGAACTGTCGAATTTTGAACTCAAAGCTAGTTTTTTGTCATTTATACTTGCACATTTAACTGTAAATATAAAGCAGTAGAATTTCTGAAACATTTTACAGCAGTAATCAGTCGTTTAATGTTTAATAGCTATTGAAATTATGTAAGACGTCCAGGCTTTTTATAGTTTGCTTCTTATGATGCATAATTTTATGATATTTTTGAGCAATGCATTTAATTTAAACTCCAAATAGCCTTACATACAAAACAGAAGTAAATCTTGAAGAAATAAAAAATAACTAAGACACGAATTTAATCAATTATGGATTCCCCATGTGAATCTGGTATTCTTACAATGAAGTAATAGGTTTCTCATGTCATTCCTAGGAAATTAGCCGACTTATTGCAGGAAAAGTCTTGAAGGTGCGTTTCAAGTGCCTCATAGAAATTTCACCTTTTTTTCTAGCGATGAAATTTTGCAAGCCTTGAACTACCACTAAATTTTCATCGCCAATCATGAGATAGCTCAAAAAAGAATATTTTTCTACGTGAATGAAATTCGTGTGTTCACACTAGTAGAGGAAATTGAGAGTTCTGGCTTGGGAGCTCAGGGAGGGGAGTTGAACGGGAGCTCCCGAGAAGGAATGGTCAGAAAAGGAGAGAAGCTAATCTGAAAATGGGGATAGGGAGCCTTATCGGGAGGTGGGTGTGGGTAGGGTAGTTGCTACGTCACAGAAAAAAAAAGGCATGCGCTTAGATATTTTCTTTAGAATTTCATTGGTTCCGCCGTGGTCATTATATGCTAACGAAAGATTTATTAGCTTCATTAAAATGAATAGCTCCTAGATATAACTTTTAATGTTTCTATCTAATGAACTTCTTTAAGATCTAGATTCCGTCATTGAGGCATCCATTTACCTGTGTCGTTGCAGGCCCCACAGGATGTGGGAAAACCCATTTTGTGAAGAAAATTATTGACCATGGTATTATTTATCCTTTACCTTTACGAATTATTTGGTGTTATGGTGTATATCAAGAACTGTATGATCAAATAAGAGGAGTTACATTTGTAGAAGGACTTAATTCAAATATCTAAGATATTTCTAATGCTGTGGGTATCATAGACGATTTAATGACTGAATTGGGAAGTAACCCGAAATTAACCCGTCTTTTTACGAAAGACAGCCATCATAAAAATATTTCTGTAATTTTTATCGTGCAAAATTTATTTCATAAGGGTAAAGAAATGCGTGAAATAGCTTTAAATGCTCATTACATTGTTTTATTTAAAAATCTGAAAGATGTTAGCAAATCTCTCATTTGGGGCGTCAGTTATATCCAGGCCGCGCCAAGTGTTTTCAGGAAGTGTATTGCGATGCCACTCTTAAGCCTTACAGTTATTTACTAATTGACTTAATGCCTCAAACAAAGGGTGATTTGAGACTGCGCACTGGTGTTTTTCCAGATGATATATTATATTACGCCTACATACGGCGTTAAATCACTTAGACGATTTACATTCTAGATGGCTGTTGTCATTGATTTCGCAGGCTTTCAGTTAAAGCCTAACTGCTTATGTAGTAAAAGAGCTTTTGTTCTTTTTCTGTTTACGATGGTTTCCATGCATGCTCGACTTTCCTCCCACCTAAACATTCACAGCAGCTTTCTGCTAAAGAGCGAAAACAAATTTCTTGGCTTACACGAAATATGCATCACCTACACTTGGAAAGCGGTGATTTGCCTTATTCAAAGCTACGAACTATATTGAATTTCCTTTTTGATATGTATCCTAAAATTTATACTAAACGCTTAGAAAAAGCAAAATGTTTTGAATATTTATCAAATCGTACTATTTATAACTTAGACGACTTTAAATGTCTTAAAATTAGCGACATTCCAAAGCCAAATGTGAAGTGCGCTTTTCATAAGCCTTATTTCCGCATTGCACAGCTGTGAAAGCTGCCGTATACGCATGTTTCCTTTCTAAATAAAAATGGCTTAATGATGCAAATAACTTTCTGTATGTGTTAACATGTCAAATTGTGCGCAACAACATTTGCAGCGTCTGAAGCTTTTAGGAAAAAGAGGGACAAAGCGTTCCACTTTACGAAAAGCTCCTAACAGTTTAATTAAAGCTGTTTGCGAATGTACAAGAAATGTTTTAACAGGTAATTTGCCCTTACGTAGTGCTAAGAAAAAAAAGCTTAGACCATTTAAAAAAAATTTAAGAAGTCTTGCTGATAAATCCTTTATATAAAAAAGACGAATATTTGTTCAATAAGGAGAAGGATTTCTTAGTTTCCTCATTCCAGCGGCAGTTTCAGTGTTATATACACTTATCTATGGAGCGCGCTAGGAAGAAGAGGAAAAAGAAGCAATCATAATAAAACCCGTAGCTGAGACTGAAATGAATGTAAAGCATAACACAGATTCTTTTGAATGACTTATACGTCAAAACGTTCCCGAGAAATTCAAACGGACTGCTGAAGACATTTTGAATTTCATAAGAAATCATTCATCGACAATCTCATGGAATGCGAAAGGTGAATTAATATACAGAAGGGATACTATACATAACTCTAATATCGCAGAATTAGTGGTTAGTCTTTCAGAAAATCGGAAAAATCATCCTAAAGGTCAAGATATATTTCATCGAGCTTTAACTGAACTTGGCATACCTACTTCTTTCATCAAAAATAAATAACTGTTGCCAAAACGTTCACTTCCGCAAAGAAAAGCTAAGAAAGAATTGTCTTCCGTATTTCCAAAACGTATGTAAAAATGTAATCTGGTTGACTTATTAATAAATATTTTTTACTTTTACCTTCAATGGTGTTATTTTTATCATTATTAAAAAAAGCTCTATTTTCTAAGAATGTAACATGTTAATATGTTCAATCAGAATTTAAAAAAAATAGCTTTCAGTCAGAAAACGAAATGTAAATTTCATTAGTGTAAAACTTAGATTTCTTATTCTTTCAACACACAGATATTTTTAAAAAACACAATTTTATTAAAAAATTCTAATTTCAGACAAAATCTTAAAGTACAAGATTTTACGCTGCATCAAAGTTCTTTTATCACTTATGATTGAGTTGATTATCTTCTTTCAGTGCAAATTATTTTCTGACACTCCAGAAATGTTTTAGCTACAACATCGCATTTACTCTTAGAATCCGCAATGCCTTTAGCGTAGGTAGAACAATAATATTAAAAAAAACTTCAGAAGATTATTGTACACAATTACCTAAATGTTGACCACAGTCTGGAAATGTTTCTTTAAAATAATGGAATTTTTGGCATTTTAATGTAGCTAATATGGTCTATACTTTGATAAATGTGATACAGGTTTAAAGAGGTTTGATTGATTTTAAAATTTGCATCTAAACTTCCAGCATTTCCATTTGATGGGTAATGAATAAAATCCTAAAAGTACCTCTCAATGCATACGAAAAGGTAAGAAAAAGAACGCAGTATTTATGTGTCGTGAAAATTTCCTTACAAATCATTTTAATGAGCTATAACTAGTATATAACAACAACAAATTTTGTACTTCTAAGCTTTCAGATTAAAATATTTAGCAGAACTTATGAGATGTACTGTACAAAAAACACACTTTATTAAAATGATTCTTGAAACTGTCAGGTAAGTAAAGAAATAGTAAAAAGAATATATTAATATAAATTATTCCAGTTAGAATGAAGTAGAAGCAGCATATCCTTTCACTCTTATATCTACCTGGGAGAAGAAGATGTTATGTTTATGAGCAAACAGAATAAAAACAGGAAACGTTTGTAAGAAAAGTTAAGATGATAGAGAAGGAAAAAAAAGTCATTAATGTGGTAATGTGGTATATAAATTTGTGCCTACGAATCTGATTTACAAAATAAAACATTAGATCATTAATTATTTTTCCCACACTCTACTCACACTCTTCGATTAGCCTCAGTAATCTGAGCTGAACAACACGCTGAACGATAAATTGGAATGTCAGAATATTACGATGATTCTTGGTGCCTTAATACCTCCAATAATAGCCTCAGTAATTTCATGTGGAACCAATTTGATAAACTTAGGTACGATTCCAAGTCCCTTCAAATAGCGACGGATAGTTGATGATGATAAATTAACCTCTTCTTCCCATTCTTCAACAGTTGCATATGCGTTTCTTTTAATTTCAGCCTTTAACACACCATTAACCAAGAAAGACAGGACGTCCATAACCACTAACAGCTTCAAAGTCGAAGTAACCTTGTGAAAACTTACAGAACTATTGAATATTGCGAACATTAGACTTGCGAGTATTGAAAACGCTTTTACCATACACTTCGTCCATATTTTTCATAACATTTGCTATACTATTGCCTTTTTCATACTTATAAAGCATAAAGTGTCCGATGTGCTGTTCCTTGACTGCCGTTCTTTGTTTTTTTTTTTACTTCTTGAATGTGATGCTAAACGAGAATATGATACCAGTTAAGAACTCAGAATATTTACTATTTGATAAACTATATAATGTTTCACCAATAAAAACAGCGTTACGGATGTTGCAGCAAATCTGATAAAAAATACCTTTGTTTCAATAGCAGAAATTTTGCGTTTGTCGTTATTTATTTAATTTCTAATGATAAGAAAAGGTTTGCATTAAATTTTAATGTTAACGTTTCTTAAAATTTCGAGGGTTTACAAATTCGTTTTACATTATACGCGATTACTTTCCGGCAGCTTTCATTTTGGAGCTGAAGAAGGATAATTTCTGTGTAGGAACATTTGTCAAAACTCTATGTTTTTTTCTTTATATATAAGCTTGCATTTGTAATTTTAATTGTACTTTTATTTTAAATGCAAGGTATTATATTTCAGGTGCATGTCGAATAATTTCATAATGAATTGCACTTGCACGATCCTTTCATTGTAAACAGTTAAAAATGTAAACAAAATTTACTTTGAATATGTTATTCAATTTCATCGAAGAATAATTTCCAAAAAAAACCTTGCATTTGTGTACTTGAATCCTTTCTATTAATCAAGTCAGAATCAGAAAGAAAACATACTTTTTTCATCCCTTTTTTTTCTGTGTTTATTATTATTTTTTAAAATAAATGAATAAATGACGCCTTTTAAGCATATTTTGTTCAAAGAAGCAGTTTTTATGCCAATAAATTTTCTCTCAATTTCACGTTTGAAACATATCATGAAACTGAATGTTCCACTAATGCAATTGGTGGACCATTTGGTCACGTTGTATTTTTAGTAAATAGTTTGGGCTAGGCTTCTTTCTTGGTGATTTAACACATTATAACGCGAGCTTTTGCCATTTTTTCCATACATAAAATAAATATTGCCTATTTTCCCTGCCGAAAAGCTTTTCATGGATGTATCAACTCGCTTTAGCTGATTAATCATGGAGTGCTTTAAAATAAAAAAATAAACAAATTTAATCTTTAATTACATTCAAGTAATTATATCGAAAAGTTGTATTTGAACTGCACAGTACATTTAAATAAAGTAGTTAAAACAAAGAGGTTAGTTAAAAACAATGTATTAATATAGATAACTAATGCGAAATATTACAGAAATAAAATTAAGTAATAAAACAGTAATTAATCTAAGGGATGTATCAAACATTCTTAATGTTTTTATAAATAAGAAAAGCAGTTACATGACTTCATTTATGTAGTACATTTTAATAAACATATTATTAATCAAAAACATGTGGCTATAAAATAGTTAACATCCAGAGCTATTGTCAGTTACGCAGAATCCTCAGCTTGACATAACGGTGACTAAGATATAGCATATTAATTAAACATAGAGCACAATATAATTTTCAACCTCATATTGATAGAATCGATAGTAACGTAAGCCAGCTTGCTACTGCTGATATACGGAAACTGCAGATACTAAACTACATGGACATGAATTAACTTGCGTTCACTTTCCTAGATGGGATATTGGAACCCTATTGAATAGTTTTAAATCACGGAGAAATATGCTTATAATTTGCTTATATTTACTTAACATATGTTCGAATAAAGAAATTTACTTATAGTTTGTTTACACTGCTCTGCTTGTATTTACTTAACGTTTAGATATGAACTGCTTGATAAGTGTTTCAAAAAAGCCCAACCAAACCGTAACATAAATGCTTAATTAACAGACATGGTGTCGAAGTGATCTGATTAAAATTTGACAGAAGTGAGAAAGTTTTCTTTAACCTTTTGTAAATATATAGAAATTTTGTTTTTATTTATATTCATTTAATCTTACTAGGAAGACGTTTTTTGGGACTGATATTTGATAGTTTTCTGTTGATGACCCAGTAACTTAAACGTTCAAATTTAATTTCTTTGAAGGAAAAGGAAAGTGAATTTTATAAGTGCGCAATGGATAATCTATATAAGATATACAGCAGCAGCTTGATGGAAACATTTTAACGAATCTTTTTAAAATGCTCTTAAAATGTAAAAACAAATCTCATTTTGTTTAAGATTTATTTTTCATAGCTCTAGAAAACAAAGACAGAAAAGAAAATAACAAGTTCTGTATGTGATGAATCTGTAGTGGTTCTACTTCATTCTACTTCAGCTCCCTGTTGGTTATTACCTAATTAACATCACTATTTCGACTCTCAATGAAAATAAGCTAAGCTGAATTCTTAAAAGCACGGGATACACAGACATTTAATTTATTTCTGCTAGCTGCCTTTATCAGTCAACAGAACCTGCAGTTATTCAAATTAAAAAATTTTGCCGATTTCGGAGTTAATTTTAGCGTCATGCCAAAAGTAACGTTAGGTAAGAAAGTCCTTTTGAAAGACTGATTGGAGAGGAAGAAGGACGCGAAACTCTTCACCTTTATCCCCTTAATGCTCTACATCAGTGGTTTCCAACCTGCGATATGTATACTCGTGAAGGTACACTGCGCACACACGCAAAAAAAAAGTACAGTTCTATATCTCCCGTTCTACTGTGCCGATTGACGAAATTCAAATTGTTTTTTTCATATCTCGAAAGCGCGACTTATGATATATATTCGACTTATATATAGCATTGTTCTAACATAGGTATTTTAACACAAAATGGGTCTTTTTCTGAAATGACATACCAATTTGTTTCCATATTTCGATTCTATGACTTAAATTATGCCTAAATATTTAATTTTGTAAAATTTGGAGCGAAATTTACGAGAAATTCAAAAATTTAACTTGGCGAGTTTTTTCAGTTTGCGCCAAGAATACTTCACTTGCTGAACTTCTAAATACATGGCAACCTATTTTTCTATCCCTTCCATTGTGCATGAGCGGGAAAAAGTCACATCGTTCCTACTTTCAAATAATTTTAGCAAAGTGTGCAAACCACATTAGATGTTATTATAGCTTTCAACAAATATGCCAAATTTCAAAACGCGCCAAAATATAAATTCACGTATATCTTCGAAGTTTCGAATGAAAGCTCTAATTTTTTGAAGGTATACTTAGAAATACATCTACTTTAAGTTGATGGTAAAACTTTTACAGGTTACAAACTAAAAATGTTTTCCAAAAATTTAGAAAAATTATTTGAAAATAAATCATAAAAAATGGATGAATTTTATTTGGAGTGAACCTCAATTTCGAACTGTGAAAGAAGGAATAAAGTAAGTGTAATAAAAAAAGAGATATTAATGAATACATACCAAATTGAATTAACATTGCGGAGCTAAAATTTTGAGAGCTAATTTTTTAAAAACTACTTGTGCGATTTTTACAAAACTTGTCAGTTTGGCATAATTACAGTCGTAGAATCGAAATATGGGAAAATATTGGCATGCCATTTCAGAAAAAGTCAGATTTTGGGTCGAAATACCTATATTAGTACAATGCTGTATATAAATCTAATACATATCCTATGTCGCGCTTTCGAGACATGGAAAACGCAAGTTAAATTTCGCCAATCGGCCCAGTAGAACGGGAGATAGGAGATATGGAACTGTCCTTTCTTTCTTTCATTTTTTTTTTTTTTTTTTTTTTTTTTTTTTTTTAAACATAAAGATGGAAAACATTAAATTTTAAAATGAAATTTATATTTTATAAATAAAAACAAAATGGAAAAAAATGTTAAAAATAAAAATTTACTTTCATAAAAGCATCAGAAACTCTTAAATACTGAAAACAAAATAAATGTTAAGCCTTTATACGTAAAACTTCGTCCACTGATTCTTGATTACATTATAAATGATGAGAAACTTCTGGAGCAAAATGAAAGCGGTATTTCTAATGTACATTTTAAGGCTTAAATTTAATTGACGATCGTATTCTAAATATGTATAACTAAAAATTCAATAAAATTTCATTAAAGATAGAAATATCTTTCGTTTTTATTTCTATTCCTTAGAGATTTAATTTAATGATATAAAAGGATTTTTTAAATATCTTTCATCCATGTGTTTTGAAATAAGAATAATTATAACACAGTATTACAATTTTAAATGCAATCGTTTTCAGTCTTTCGAATTAAATTTAATTCGTTAGTTAGACAGTTTTAGGTTTGATTATGAGGAAACAAATTTATGATATCTAAGAAGTCCCTAAATATTACCCGATTCTTCCCTACAAGAGTTGTATAAGCACAAACATCTAACTAGTTTTAAAATGAAATTAGGTTTCCAGCTGATAAGAATGCAAACTATATCATTGAAAACTATTAATTTTCGCATTTTATTTCCAACATTTGCTGAAATTTTACCATCTTCAGTGCTTGTTTTTCAGAAAGCACCAATACGACTTACCACTAGTAATTTATATCTTTCGATTTCAGAAAAGGTATTTTAATCGACCGATATTTATCATCAGAAATTTCTCATTTCTGTTAGTATGAAACACTTAGCAAAACATAAAATCTTCTGATAAATCGAGAAATACAATACACAGAAGAAAATGTCTTCAGTTCAAGTTCAGATAATTTTGTTCGACAATTAGGAAATTATTTTGGTTTATGTTTTTACATTTCATAAATCAAGTGTTCTGTGATTAAAACTTTTAATAGTTAATTTAGATTTGTATGCAAATTGGTAGAAAAATTATTTCTTATTAAAACTTAATATCGCATTTGTTCACTGAACATTAGCTAATTTTGATATTGAAATTGAGTGCCTTAGATAAAATATAAAAACATGAATTATTAGGTAAAATTGTGGCAATAGTCTTTGCTTAATTATGTTTGAAATAAATACAGCAAAGCTTAGTTAGGGTGCTTTCTAGTAAAATAAAGAGAATTTTCCTCTAAAGAAGCCTATTTTGACACTTCTATTTTTTTTTCTTATATCTTTCTGCGGACTTCGTCGTCTGAAGCGCTACAAGAATTTCTCTGTGTATTGTGAAATTTAATTTTGTTCTAAATGAAGCCTGTGATAGTTCGTATGAAGGAGAAATGGAATAATGTATGTTCATTCACTGCGTGACAATTTGATTTCTTTCAAATATTTTCCCGAATGGTTTACAATGCGTGTGATAGGTGTAAAACTAATGGAATAACTACTAAAGAAAAATCCCGGTTTAATGGAAGTTTTGAAAGGCTATGTTTTAAGTTAAAAATTTGGTTCGTGAAACAGAGTGCTTTAGTAAATTATCATTATTTACGTTATCATCATACATAGTTATGAAAGCTAACGGAAACTGATTTTAGCAATAAAAAACAAATACTTATAATTCTTGTTTAGAAGTGCATTTTGTTGAAGATATAATTCAAAATACATTGAAAATTGATAGGTAATTAGTTTTTATCAATTTAAATCTAATTTCTCATCAATCTACTTAAATAAAACGGCTAAAAATTTTCTGAGTCCGTTGAAAACTTTGAGAGTTATAGTTTGTTAGAAGGCGTTGTGAGCGATACTGTTTACCAAGTCTAATCCATGTTTTGCGTGCAGCAAAAACGCATACACGTAAGAGTCTCAGAGAGTCTTTTCTTTCGTTTACAACAGAAAAAGACTGGAATAAACCCAAATACTTTGACCTCATTATCCAAATGAAGCTACATTTTTAATACTCTTATAACAAAATTCGTCTTTATACACAGTCATTAATAGGACTCAATAACAGCGTGTTTTCGTAAAAGATAGAGTAGTATTTTTAGAAATATTTTTAGAAATCGTACACGTAAAACAAACATAAAAGATCAAGTAAAACACAGGTAAACACACGTAAAACGCCCGTGTACGTGTACAGATCGTACACGGAAATATCTTTCATCCATGCGTTTTGAAATAAGAATAATTATGACGCGTGTACGCGTATTGTTTCGTAAAAGATAGAGTGTACTCTATCTTTCAATCTGGGCTGAAAAAAGAAAAGATAAATCACCTCAAATTTTATTATCTAAAACTACTATTTATATATATTTAAGGAGCCATTTTACGGAAACTGTCTGAAGTATGCATTCAATTTTTCTTTTATTGTCTCCTCATTTCTTGAAGTTAATCCTTAAATTGATCACGTATTTGTTTTATTATTTCCTTAAATTCTGCATGATAACATATCTTCTATTTCAAATTAGTACATAATTCTGTGAAAATGATCAAAATATTCTTTAATTAATGGTTATGTAACATGTTAGTTTAAAAAATGAACTCTGCATGATGTTACACTTCAGGACGCTTAGATTTGCATAATTATGAATTGAGATGTCTGGGTAATTTTTATGTTTAAATATTCGTAGCAAATAAAAGCAATTTAAGGAGATCTAGTAAACTAATTTCTACTGAGTTCAATATCCTCTACTCGCTGTGAGGTTAAATGAAGTGGTTTGAACAATATTTGGCAAAAGTAATAATTTATCAAAGACATGAATCAGACAGAGCTATCAAATGGCAGTGAACATAGAAATGTATTAAATATTTTTGCTTAAATTTATGGCATTAAAAATAGTAAAATACAATATTTAATAAAGATATTAGAAGAAAAGTCATTTTTTTAATTTCCTGTG
>KK113376.1:208622-259979 GCA_000611955.2 Stegodyphus mimosarum
ACAATCACTTACCCAAGATAAAAAATAATATGTTCAATAGTTAAATTTGAAACAAAAACAGTCTTTTATGGCCACCTCTTAGTCAAAATAGTGGAAAACAATATTTGGTGAGAATTCATTTTCCTTAAAATCACAACTTTCAATAGAGCTGGGACTGAAGAGGCTAATTTTACTATAGTAATTTCATGAATTTCTTTGCAACTTAGTAAGTTTGTTTCATGTTTGGAGATAATTTAAAATTTTCCAGGCTGTTAATCTACAAAGTACAGTATTAAATGTGATTAGGTACTGTTTTTGTAATGGGTAGTGCAAATTTCGACGTACTTAGCTGTTCGCGTTTTAATAGACAGTCCTCACAGAGCTTAAATGTAAGTCTGGCTGAGCATCCTATTGATACTCGAATATTCAGCCAATCAGATGATATTTACTTGGTACTTCAAGGAGATTAAGTATTTGTTTATAAAATTACTTATCCATTACTTCATCAGTACTTATTTTTTGATAGTAAATGTTCTTAAAAGAGCAGGTTTTTAATGGATGTTTTACGCATTTCTGTTTGTACTTTTTTCTTCTAGCGTACTATAGTCTTTTCACACTAAAAATTCAAACTTGGATTTATCTGCCAAGAACACGCGTTTAAGCACTTTAAAAAAATTCAGCTGATGCTAACAACAAATTTTGTCACTTTTAATAAGCCAGATTAAAAGTTCACGAGAAATTTAAAAAACGACAAATTTACATTCAAATAAAATTTCGGGAAAAACAAAATGAATAATTTTATTTTCGTTTTTAAGTACTTCGGTGTTGATAAGCAAAAATAAGATAATTACTCAAAAGTGCAGCCCAAACAAATTGCCTTAAAAATAGTTGCAAGAAATGAAAACAAAAATATTATTTAGTCTCATACATTTTGAGAGTGTTCTCATCTGGCTAAAATGACAAAATAGTCAATGAAAACAATACACCTATAAGAAAGGTCTCTCAATATTTAACTCTTAATTTTTCTCAATATGTATATATATATATTTTCAAAATAAAAATAATTAAAAGTAAATTATAAAGCTTATATATTATTATATTGCATATTAGATGAACAAAATTATTGATAGTTTTTTTTAACTTTCTTACATATAAAAACATTAAAAATATTTTCAAAATACAGTGTTCGATAAAATTTCAGCTACATAATTATAAATATGCATTATCGATCTGCAGGTTTTGTATAATTTTGTGCTAACAGTATATGAAAATCCATTTTAGAGTATAAGTGAGTATTTCCTCTTAACTATGTATGTATACGAAAGATAGTTTTCTACAAGTGAAAACTTAACATAACATGATAATTTCTACTACTGAATTAAAATAAAAGCTAAAAGTGTAAATAAATTCCAGTTTACAAATTCGTAATTTTTCAGTATCATTTAAATTTTTTAAAAAATTTTCAATCGTTTTAGGAAAATTAAAAAAGTATTATATAGTAAAAGAAAAATTGGCATGTAAAAAACGCTCTACAAACAATGGCTAATAGTAGAGGATAAGCATGAAATTGTGAAGCAGAAATTGTTAATAATAATTATAGCCATATAAAGAAAACTTAAAAATGAACAATTGAAACACAATGAAACAATACGACTCTTCGGGGGGAGGGAGAATTAGCATATTTCACACTCCTTTCAACCGTTCAGACACCGTGTTTCGTCCTTGTTATGCATATGCAAATCGAAATTAGAAATGAAATTAAACGTAAATATTTAATTCCCCAAATTTAGCAAACTCATATACATATCAAGAATTTTCCTACACGATGTAAATTATTTTAAATTATTTGGAATAAAAAAACTTTATTTAAATGCTAAAACGACTGTTAGAACAAAACGTAAGTATCAAATCAATGATATGAGTAAAACATGTGAAAATGTGAAAAAAAAAACATAATAATGTAAATGTAAACGAAAGGAGTACACGTTATATTACAAAAATATTCAATTACATGAAATATCATATTTAAAAATGAATTAGGACAGAATAATTTTAAAAGCCAAAAACTTACTCTGTACATCATGCTGATAACAGCAATGAACGGGGTATTATTCTTTATCTCAAGGGCAGGTGTTTTGTTTGTATTTTTCAGGTTTATGAGAACAGCAAATATTAGGTTGGTGAAAATGGTAAGTTATGGCATGGCTATAAAGTGCTACTAGCTATTAAATTTCCTAAGTAAGTAAATTTATTTTTAAAATTTCTGACTAAAAGCCATGAAACAGGAAAAAAGGTAGAGTAAAAATTTAAAATCTTCACGCAAAACGAGCTATAATTGCGACTTAATAAATTGGCTCCGATTAGTAAAAGCTTAGAAGTCAGAAAAAGAATATTACATATTTACACTTTGTACTATTTACATATGTGTGTGTTTACATGTATATAAAATGTTACAATTATATTATTTATACATATTATAAATATATTTATTCACTCACTTCCAAAAGTTAAGCACGAAGATGTAAGATGCAAAAAAAATCAACAAATGCTGCTTTGATTGATACAAAATTCGGCAGGAAAGTAGCATATATACACTGGTGTGCAAAAATTAAGGACGAGACGGTTTTTTCAATATAACTTTGTACAAAAGCTTTCCAAATCAACACATTTAATACCGTAAGATCCCCAATACGTAAGGACATGAGTAATGTAAGCAACACTTAGTAAAAGAGAAATCAGAGGGGTAAAAAGAAGCTTTATTGAAAAAGTAGCATGGAGCACAATGCGACTGAAGGCCGAAACATCTCTGTGATGGGTGTCCAGCAAGAAACATCCGGTCTTTAATAGGGGATATGATCTCACCTGACTGCTAGGCAGGTTTCACATCATTTGTGCATGCTGGATATGTGGTTGTTAATGAGCTGTTGAGACACTGCTGCTCGTTCCTTTTGTAGCACCAATCGCAGTTTCGGAATCGTTACTGGCGATAAGTTACGTGCTGCCACGGGTCTCCCTAGTAAGTTCCATACATGCTTGACGGGATTTAGATCCAGAGACCTTGCCGACCAATCCATGTGTTCAATATCTTCACTCTCCAACAGCTCTTCGACAGTAACTGTGCGATGAGGTGGAGCGTTGTCGTCCATGAAGAGGAACTGAGGACCCATAGCCCTTGTGAAAAGACGCATGTAAGGAACAAGAACCTCGTTACGATAGCAGTCGCAGGTGATGAACCTCCTTGGGAGATATAAAGGTCGGTTCGGCTACCAAGCATTATGTCTGCTCGAACGAGAACTCCGCGACCTCCAAAACAGTCCCTTTTGATGATGTTGAAGGGGTTATTGCGTGTTACGCTCTGTCCAGATGTGTATGTGTCTAGAATCGCAACTCAGACTAAATCTGCTCTCATCTGTAAAGAGTACTCGTCCCCATTCATTGTCTCCCCAATTCCAGTGTTCCCGGCACCACAGAGAACGCCTTCTCCGATGGGCAGGCGTTAGAGGTACACACCGTACAGGGCGTCGTGCAAACAGACCACCACCGTGCAGTCTTCTGGCCACGGTAAAACGCGATATCGGTCGTCCAGTCGCCTGTGTCGTGTGTCTAGCGATTTCTCACGCTGTCTGCCGCCTGTTTCTTCTGGCCTGTAAGGCAATATACCGGTCATCTGCGGGTGTGGTTCCTCGTGGACGACCACTACTAAACCCCCGGATAGCTGTTCCTGTAGTTTGAAATTGTCTCCAAAGTCGTGAAACGATGCTGTGAGCAATTCCGAACTCTGCAGCCACACTTGTCACACTGCGGCCTTCCTCCAACTTCCCAATGATTCGACCTCGGGTAAAAGCATCCAGATGTCGTCTAACAGATTGATTATTCGCCATTTCTCGCTGAGGCAGCAACTCGGTGTGATTTTAACTGCTATACGGCGTGCAATCTCTTTGCCAGAAATACTGATCTTACACCGACAACATGCTTTATACTACTCAGACACTCCCCCATTACGTCTACTTGCATATCTGCGCATGTGCTACCGTACATCACCTTACTTAATCTCCTGATTGGTCTTTCTGTCCGCTCTGCCTCTTCGTTCAGCTGATATGCTAATTTTTCGACTTCGTCCTTAATTTTTGCACACCAGTGTATAGCAGGTGTGGGCATGTTGAAAACGTATCTGCTAATGCCGCACTACGAATGGAACAAAATTAGTGTCAAATCTAAATGCTATAACATACTCTGCTGCGGTGAATATGACAGAAAGAATTGGGTATTTCCGAGTTTCCCTTTGCCCTAGTAATCAATGAAACATTTGCGCAATTGTACCTTTATTTCATTTCGCCCTTCCTCATCTGCGCACATGTTATGTTAAACTGCAAGTCTTCCTATGTAACACAGAAAGTTTTGAAACACATTATTTGAAAATTTTCATCTGCCATGTTTTTACTTCGATACATAAATTCTAATTTATCATTTCGCTGCCAGAGACACTGAGCGCGCTCACATGCTCTGACACAAACATGCATATACGTACACAAGAAAAAAATAGGCTAGAAAGTTAATGTAGCAATTTCCTAGCTTTTTTAGATAAATTACATTATATCTTTGTCATTTTGATCTACAGGAAACTACAGTATTTTTCAAGAAATGATCATTGTATATATTGTGTTTTCCTTTGAAAAACACGCAAAAAAAAATAACTGTTAAAACTGCTTTAAAAGTTCTAGAATTGTGAGTAAAAATACTTAGCTGGAAATTTGTTAAATAAAAAACATGCATAAAACAGGCAAATTGACAACCTTGTATTCGGCGTAGATTTTCTAAAATCCTAATCAATTTCGACGGCAAAACGAGTCCCCCTTCATCAGGAGCAAAAAATTCTGCAAAAGCGAGAAAGCGAATGTCGATCTACCCTACAGGCGACCAGTAGATGAGCCGATAGCGCCATCTGTCGGCAGAAATAGTAACGAAAACTGAAGGGTTAAGTTAGTAGAATTTTGAAGGTATTAGGTAAGCCTGGACTGGAATTGGTCATTGACTAAACAGGATAAATTTTTATGAAAGGGAAAAGCTTCAAGAAAATCCAATTCTCTAATAGAACTAGCTTTCTGGATAATTTTAGCAGGAGCAAAATCAAAATTGTGATTGGATTTCCAACTATGATTAGCTATTGAAGATTTGTTAATTTCGTCTTTTCGGAAGTAACATTCATGTCCTTTTATGCGAAACTTTAATGCTCTTTCCGTTTGGCCAATGTAACCTAAGCCACACTAACACGATATGCTATAAATTCCCCAAGAGTTAAAGCCAAACATAGAATTTTTAAGAGCCGAACCTCGGATTTTATTTATAGGCGAGAAAACAACTTGAAAATTAAACTTGTGTAAAATCTGTGCAAATTTGTAACTGATAGAAGGATGAAATGGAAGCACAACAAGGTTATTAATGTTATTTTTGACATCAGAATGTGTTCTTAGATGGCACGATGAGAACTTTCGAACAGCTTTATCAATGACTACGGGAGAAAATCCTCGGTCAAGGGCAACAGATCTTAAATAATTGAGTTCCTTAGCAAGAAGAGATTCTGAGGAACAAACTTTGAGAGCTCGAAATACATAATAGGAAAAAGAAGTCATTTTTTGCTTAGCCGGGTGACATGACTTGGTATGGGGAGGTAAACAAACAGAAAAGGGTTTACGATAAACAGTTGTGCTGAAAATAGATCCATTGTGGATTATAAGAATATCAAGGAAAGGAAGTGTATTTAATCTCAAAAGTGAACTAGATGGCTGGGTCAATCGAATTTATAACAGATAAAATCTGGGGTAAGTCTTCCTTATCACCATCAAAAAGAGCGAAAGTGTCGTTTACGTAGCGAATCCACAGACGAAAAGATAGTTTTTCAAATAATTTGACCTCAAAATAGTGCATGTAAATGTCAGCCAGCACAGGGCTGAGGGGATTAACCATAGCTAGTCCTTCAATTTGGCGATAATATACATTTTGGGAAAGAAAGTGAGTTTGACTCACAGAGACTTTAGTGAAGGAAATTAACTCTCGAATTATTCTCGAAGTCTAGTTTCAAGGCATTTTAGTGCACCTTCGGCTGGAATGTTAGTAAACAGCGATTTAACATCAAACGAAACCATAATGGAGTGCAAAGGGGAAATATCTTTAAGCTTATCAATGACTTCGAAAGAATTTTTTACGGTGTGAATATTGTTGGAAAGTAAAGGAGAAAATACGGAAACTAAATATTTGGGCAAAGGGTACACTGCCGGTCCTAAATTGGAAACTATAGGTCGAAAAGGAATGCAAATTTTGTGAGCTTTGGGGAGAGCATAAAATCTAGCACAGTTAGCACAGTTGCTCCTGATGAAGGGGGATCCGTTTTGCCCTTGAAATCGATTGGGATTTTACAAAATCTACGCCGAATACAAGGTTGTCGATTTACCTGTTTTATTTTCCACTCGGGGTGTTTCTCTTGCGTCTTGAAAAAACATGCATATTTAATAATAATAAAAATAGTACTAAAATAATAATAATTATTATTGTGTATAATGAAGAGCATTTATAATTTTTTTGCGTTAGGTGAAAAAACAGAAGTACCGACAGCTCTGAATACCAGTAACATAATATATATGAATGTGCAGCTGGCCTAGAGAGAGCTTTAGTTACAGCTCTAAATGCTTTTCACAAATGCTAAAATAAACCCAGTATATCGTTTCTTTTAAAATTCTGATACAGTACCTGGTTTCTTATTTTGCATTTTATGACAACAATTTCTGCAGCTTTGAGATACGGGTAGCTTCCAGACCATAACGTCATTATTATAGAATACTTTCGAAGCCACGTTGCAACCTGTCATAAAGATGTATTTATGGTACAGAGAGAAAATGAATATAAATTATAATTCTTATAATTACTACTTTAAAAGGTTTACCATAATCTTTTAACGAACTAATTGTTAACCTGTTCGAAATCCTTGTCTCCAGTAAATATGAGCAGAAGATCTTCCAAAGCCGTCTTAACAAACTAAGTAAAATTATAATTATTAATTTGCTGGAATTTCTCGCCAGTATTACACTGGACCGAATAACAACACTACCTAATTCTTTTGTCAAAAATTGCTATAAATATAAATGAATTTTTATTATTCATCTCAATCCTAAATTAGATTCTTTTACTAACTTTCAAGGACGTAGAGCACTTTGGTCTTTCATAACAAGCTATCAGCTCTGATCTACGCTAATTTGAGGTTACACTTAACTAGCTGTATATTCACCAAGTAATTCCTATTTTTTCTATCGTAGTTTTCATGAATAATTTCTGAAGCGAGTACGATGTACTTTGAATGCAAAAAGGATAGAAAACAAATAAACTTAAAGAAAATTAGTCAGGAACTTAAGATAAACATTACAACTTGCAAAGTATACACAGTCCAGTCACATTAATGTGACCATCTGTCAAAAGCCAGAATAACCACCTTTCGCAGAGCGGACTGCTGCGAGACGTGCAGGAAGAGAGTCACATAGGTCCCTGAAGGTGTTCTCTGGGATGTTGAGCCATGCCGACTCTAATGCCGTGGCCAGCTGCGCTAGATTACGCGGTTGAGGATCCATGGCGCGAACAACTCGATCGAGATGGTCCCACAGATGCTCGATTGGGTTTAAGTCAGGTGAGTTTGCTGGCCAGGGGAGGACGGTAAACTCATCCTGGTGCTCTTCGAACCACGCACGTACACTGGCAGCTGTATGGCACCTCGCATTGTCCTGCTGGAAGATGCCATCATCCTGAGGAAAAACAATGCGCATGTAGGGGTGAACATGGTCCGCAAGGACAGATGCGTACTTGTATTGATCCATTGTGCCTTCCACAATGATCAGTGAACCTAGAGAATGCCAGGAAAACATTCCCCAGACCATAATGCTCCCGCCTCCAGCTTGGACCGTTCCGGCAATGGTTGCAGGGTGGTTCCTTTCAGAGGTTTCACGCCTTATACGCCAACGTCCATCTGTCCGATGGAGCATAAAACGCGATTCATCCGAAAACGCAACCTGTCGCCACTCAGTGGACGTCCAGCTGCTGTACTGGCGTGCAAATTCTAGCCTTCGCCGTCGATGAACAGCAGTCAGCATAGGTGCACGAACCAGGCGTCTGCTTCGGAGGCCCAGACGCAGCAATGTTCGCTGAATAGTACTTTGGGAGACACTTTTGGTAGCCCCTTGGTTCATTTTGGTGGTCAGTTGCTCAACGGTAGCCCGTCTATCTGCCCGAACGCATCTCCGCAACCGTCGTTCGCCTCTGTCATCTATGGCCCGTGGTGCACCACATTTGCCACGTCGCTGATTTTGGACAGTCCCATTTTGCCATGCACGGTACACTTTTACCACGGCGGCACGCGAACAGTTCACAAACTCAGCCGTTTCGGAAATGCTTCCACCCTTGGCCCGAAAGCCAATGATCATGCCCTTTTGGAAGTCGGATAAATCGCTTCGTTTCTGCATTACGCCAACGATTGAAATGTTTTCCGAAGCCCTCACACACCCTTTATATACGCTCAACTGCACTGTGCTGCCACCTGCCTTCTGTGATTGGTTATTTAACTCTGACATGGAAAGTACGTGGTGGTCACATTAATGTGACTGGACTGTGTATTTTATTTTTCTAAACTTTTCCATTTTTATATCGCGTTGTTTATTACGCCTCGTAAACAGCGTTTTCTCTTAAAGAATGTGAAAACAGGTAAATGAGATGATAAGTAAAAGCAGGTGGAAGAAAAAGGCGGATCAAAAATTGAACTGACTCGAAATGAATTGCAGAAAAGGTTTTTGGCGATCGTTTCCGCTCTCTTATAGTAAGTCGTTGCGTGATCCGCTTGATGTATTAGTCGAAGTGCGGCTTTAGCTGCTGCTATGATCAGTCTTGCGATATTTTTTGGATTACGATAAGTTGTAATTACTGATTCTTATTTACTCGTCAATTACTTAATTAAGTTTTATTTACTGAAAGAGTTATGCAGGCTAATAACAAGACGATTCCGTTTCCTTAGGTTTATTTAAGAGTTGTCATTATAAATGCAGTATTAGATGTATAATTAAGTTTAGATTTATAATATTTGATTTATCTTCAAGCTACAATGCTTCGATTTTCTGGTTTAATTTCGTAACTTAAATATGGTACTGAATAATAAATATTTGCTTCTCTTATAAGTACTGTAATTATGGAGAGTTGAACTTTCCAGATGTCTCGTAGAAGACAGTAAAGTTTTGAGTGATGGGAATAATAGTCGACCTTCTTACATGCTTAGCATTTTTGACTTAAAAAGGATTTGAATTGCTTAGAATATATACTAAGACATGATAACCTACATATTCTAAAAAGAATATGACGACGTATACCTAATATTTAATTTCATGCTCTTGTTAGAAAGAAACTTATCACCTTTATTCGGTTATATATTCTGGTATTTTTAGTTTCATTCAAAATGTCCAGATTCCGTTATAGGAAGTACATCTTCAAAACATGATTTTGGGCGAATTAATTGTGGGAGAAACGCAGTTGAGAGAGCAAATTTTCTCCATCGTGCTGTGAACGCTGGCTTGCCATCGAAGACGTGCAGATTGAATTTTGATTTGCCAGAGAATGCAAGTTCTCAGCCCTATATAGGCTATTCATATAAGTCTCAGTTAATTTAAGCTTATTAGCTCTGGTTTTTGATATTAAAAGAGGAGTTTTACTTCATTCACGCTCTATGAAAACTGCTCCAAATAGACAACATCTTACTGTAGGAATATAAATATTGGCTTTTGATTGCCCACTTTAAGCTCAGCTAGACTCCATAGATGAAATAAACGGTTCTGAACACATAAACCTTGTAAAAGTTTGCTCTTAAAAAGAGCGTTGATACCTTTTAACAATGAATTTTTCTGATACTGCGAATTACTGCCGAGTGATAACAAAACACACGTTTAGCTATGTTGCGAAGTAAGACACCTTTCAGCTTTGAGTGCAACAACACGTTCCGTCCGAGCTATTAACATCACGTTTCTCCTGTCTTTTCGGATTGCTTCAAATGAAGTAATGATACCTGACAAGAATGAAGCAACAGGTTTACTGCCACATTTTTATTATATAAATCTTAAAAGGAATGATGCAACGGATTATTAAATTATAAATATTACGGCCGGGTGAAGCAACGGATTATTAAACTACAAAACATTACTGCATGCAGTGACAATTCTCATAAATTCATCATTCGTCTCTCTCATTCCATTTTTCTTAAGAATGTTGGAACAAAACGTAGCAAGTCTTAAAACTATCTTACACCCATAAAACAAGGAATAGCAGCTTTATGTTAAATTTGACTTTATGTTAAACTGAACATTAGCTGTTTCCTTCGTATAAATGTAACATCTGGAGTCAAGTTCATTTAGAACGATATACATCACCATACGTTCGTGTCTTTAAGACATACTTTATTTAGGAAACATTAATGTGACATTATTGTTTAAGATGTTGCTTAGCTATGTTTTGAAACTACTGTTTTAATGTTGCTTAAATATTTTTTTAAACTGAAATAAATTCTTTCTGCAGATTATATATTCGATTCATGTAAATGATGTTTATGTCATAATTAAACATTTATGAATTGTGTATTTATGCTCTTAAAATACCATCATATGCTTCATCTGCTATTTCTATTTTCTAATTACAAGCATTTAATTGTTTAAAGAAATAAGAGTATCAGATTTATAAATTTTTGTATTTTAAGTACTCTTAACAGGAACTTCCTATACTTAAAATTTTTTTCCAAAACAATTAGTGTAGGTCTTTCCTAAAAATGTGCATCCTGGAGAAGTCAGCTATTATACGAAATATTAAAAAATGCGATTAAGACAATAGCTAACTACGATTATTTCTTTTTTTAATGAGTAAGTTGACTTTAAGTATCACAAAGAGCTAGTGCTTCGCAGCAAATAACTTTCTTTCAGAAACATTAAAATTATTTTTTTTCATATTAGCTCGCATGATACTCGACGATATATTTCTTCCTTAACATTGAGTTGAGCTATTTTACAAAGCGTTTAAAAAGGTTACACGACTAAATAATTTCTTGAACAGTTAGTTATAAACCTTATAAAATATTTTCTGCCTCCTTTCTACATGCTTTCAGGGTGTAACTGGAAGCCTATTCAACGCGTGTTCCAAAGGTCCGAAGTTCGACTCCCGGGGAAGGCAGTGTCTGTTTTTTTCCGTCCCCTGCTTCAAAATAACCTAATGACTCTACAATCTTAAGGCACGTTTTAAAGAAATAAAAGATAGGTAGGTTTGTTTTTCGATAGTTTGTCTATGTCAAACCTATTATTAAAAATATACGAAACTTAAATTTTTATGAGAAATTTATAGAAAAAAGTTATCGGCGAAAATATTTTTGAGAAATCCGGGTTAGTCAAAAATTTCCTCTTATGATCAAAACTATAAGAAATATTTTAACAAAAAATTTGGACAAAATTGCTACAGATAGATATTTATTTAAGTTTCCGAAGGAAGATTCTTAAAAAATATCTTTTACGTCAAAAAAATAAGAAAGGATTTAAAGCTCTTATTTAGGCAAATTCTAATTTTTTATGTATTATAATTTAATTTTGTATGTCCCCTGAAACGATAAAAAAGTTTTAAGTTATATCATAGTGACTTAACTTTGGATATTAAAAAAAGTAGATTTAAAAAAATACCTAAAATTGAAGGAAGAACGAATTACTAACAGCAATTTAAAATTGGGCAAAGTAACAGCCTTATATTTGACGTAGATTTCAATCAAAACTCTATCGATTTCATGGCCGCAGGTTTCTCTTCGTCAGAAAGGAATAAAGGCAGGATGGAGTGACGACCGTACTTATACCAAAAATAAACAGCAGAAGAAAGCGAATAGAGCTATATGTAAGGGAAATAAAGCAAGATGAAAAATTATGATATTAAAATTTTAAAAGCATTAGGAAGGAATGGATTGGAATTAAAGTCATTACCCAAACAAGACAAAATTTTTATGAATGTGAAAATTTTCAAAATCCAATTCAACAACTAGCGAAGCTTTATGTATAATTTTCGAAGATCCAAAACCAAAATTGGGATTAAATTTCCAACTACTATAATCAGCTATCAATGTTTGCTTATTTCTTCTTTTCAGACATAAGATTCATGTTCGTTGAGGTAGTCAGAGATGAAATCTCTAAGAAATCGAAAATTATTGATGGGTGAGAAAATGACCTGAAAGCTGAACGTCCCTAGATCCGCGCATTCTTGTAGCTTATAGAAGAATGAAATGGAATGAGGATAAAGTTATTAATGTTATTTTCAACAGTGGAATGTCTTCTTTGATGGCAAGAAGAAAATTTTTTAATGGCTTTATCAATGATCACGGGAGAAAATCCTCTGTCAATTGGCAATTGTTTTCAAATAATTGTGTTCATTACAAAATAAAGATTCTGAGTAGCAAACTTTGAGACAGTAAACAGTAGTGTAAAAATCTAATTCATTGCCGTTCACCGGAAAAAAAATCTTGCTGCTGACGAAGAGCGATCTGTACCTGATCACCCTCGAAATCGATATAGTTTTGATTAAATATACCCCAGACATAAGACTGCTGTTTTGTGTGATTTTAAGTTTAATATCGACGTATTTCTCTTGTTTCTTGAATTTTATTTAAAAAGAAATGCATAGAAATTTAAATAACTTTTACTAAAGGTACACCTGCAAAGTTACCACAGTTTAAAAGTTTACCTTCTGCGGTATTTAACTAACTTGGATTGCTTGTTCTCAAACTTTATGGCTATATGTCCAATGTTTGGCAAGTTATCGAACGGTACTGCTTAACTATTAACACACAAGGAAATACTCAAAGGTAAAAACTAACAAAAACTTTATTAACCACGATTTACGGATAATACTACTAAAAACAGAAATGAAATAAACATTCTGATTTCGCATCAACTTTTAGTAACAGCAGCTTGCTGATGTACTAAATGGCAACTAATAAAACAAAAATGCTACGCAAATTTTCCCTTTGGGTCGGAACAGAAACTTTGCTAATTTCCTAACATTATAACTAGCCTTACTCACTACACCGTGAGCGGTTTCCACAGCAAGAAGACAGTAACAAGGAACAAGTTCCAAAAGGCTCACAGTTAAGAGTATATCTTAGTTTTAAAACATGCCACTTATCGTAAAATTTACATAATCATTAACATAAAATTACTAAAACTTAAATCATAAATGCCACAAACTTAATTTTATTCTTCACTCCTTCTATTTGTTACTTATTTGCAACAATGTGAAAATTGTTTATGGACTCCTCAAATGAGTCAGTCTTGAGGTGCCACAAGTTCACAGTCATTTGGCGGTGAAAAATAAAATGGAAAAAATATTTCAACAAGTGGGAAATGTGTTTTGCACTAAGTAGTAGTGAACAATGACCTCGGAACACATGTATTGGTCAGTTGCTGTCCAACATTTGCGCAAGTAAAGATTTGTATTCATCCAAAATGGAGGTGGGCATTTATTTGTGCCGATGTAATTATCCTGAGTGGAATGGTGGAATCAGAACCCTCCGTCCTCCTTAAATTAAAAGCATGGTTTTCAAGAAATTCTTATTTGTGAAATATTTTTGAAACTTTCTTTCTGTCATTCTCCTCGTGAATCTAATATGTTGATTTCAATGTGCTAATATCACTCACGGGAATTAAAAACAATTACCTTTATATATTTGACTAGAAAATTAACCACGTAGATTTTTTTCTTCTTTATATCTGAAACAGCAAATATGACTTTGTGTCACTCCTTTAATATTACAGTACCTCCATTTGCAGTTTAAAGTAAACACTTTTAAAAGGCATTCTATGTACACTCTAGGAAAATATCTCTGTGTCTGAACATGTAAATGAGCCACTTATATGTAAAAGAGTAATTCTAACTGGGGTAAAAGTGTGGTTTTGGTTTGGTTTTATGTGATTGCGTCAAAGCCGCTAGGGCTATCTGCCTAAGGGAAGGGATGCCTTCGTAGAGGTCTTTCTTAGGAAAACTGACTCATACACACGTTACACATGGGGAAAACCACGAAAACGATCATGAGGCCAGCCCTTTCGCAGGATTCGAATCTCAGACCGAACTACCAGTGTTTAGCGACTTTACCGCCCAGTCGCTGGTGGGTCTATTGCTGAACGTATAGTACGCAGGTATGTTATTAAGGCAAGTGCATAAAGGCTTATCATCAAGGCTAATTATTTATGCAGTTATGCATACATTATTATTTGCTGTTATGATATGAACATCAAGTTGCCTCACCAGTAGCTTAGTGATTGAAACTGCTGAATACTGAGAGTTTAACGCGAGTTTGATTCAGAGCGAAAGGGGCTGGCTGCATGGTTGATTTACGTAGTTTTGCTCTAGTGCAACGTAAATACGAAACGGTTTTTCTTAGAAATCCTACACGAAGACATCCCTTCCCTTAAGCAGATAGCCCTCGTATGCTCTGCCATATTACAATAACCTAACCTAACATGAATAATTTAGCTCTTATAAAATGCATAGAATTAAAATCAGTTTATCAGATTTGATGATAAGCATAATACATAAGATTGCAACTAAAATGAGATATTAGAAAAATTAAAAGTTTGAGCATATTTATTTAAATAAAAGTTGATAAGGCCATTTCTTCATAACTGATTAATAATTTGTAATACTTTTTCAAAAAATTCTGATTAAACTATTAAAAGTAGTCAAGGCAGTAAAATGTTAAAGCGTCATATCCCTCCGTTTCTCATTTTTAGGTGCTGAAAATTTTCGAAAAGACCTGGAACTACTATTAACTATTAGTTCAAACTTATGCTGGTCATTCTGATTAGTTTTCAAGCAATTTATGACGTCAATGGGTAAATATCTAAGCCTAGAGGTTTAGAATATTCTTATTCAGCTGTAGTTCAGTGTGATTACTCAATTTATTTGCTACGTTTTGGAGTTTACTACATTTAAGTCCAACTTAAACTCAGCACCAGGGCAGAAAGAACTGATTCACCCTAAAAGCAACTTTTCTACAAACTGTCAAATAAGACAGTTTTTGTCTCAGATGCTTTATTATACCAGGTGACTCAAAAGAATGGAAAATTTTGGAGCACAGAATAATAAGACACATCACATACTTTGAAAAATTTAGTGAAGCTAATGAATAGATCAGAACATGCCATTGTTGAGTTTCATAATGTGAAGTTATTTCTGAAGGTAACATGCGATAGATGGTCATCTTCTCTGCGAAGACATTCATGCAGTCCGTGGGAGACATTGTACATGACGTGACGTAGCCCTGCACTAGGAATCTTGCAAATTCCTTACATTCTTGAATTTAATTCGTCTGTCGTATGTGTCGAATGGTCAGCAGGTCGAATGTGTCATTATCAAGATCACGCTACGAAATGAAATCATGCACTGTGAAGTCAGGCGATCTTTTGGACCATGCAGTGCGATCGCTGTTTGAAACAATACGGTTGTCAAACACTATCAACAATTGCCATTAATGTTCCTGCTGTGAGCTGACAGAAAACAACTATCTTGTCTATTATTGAATTGATGTCAAAATTCCTTCTTTGAGAATTCCGTATTTGAGTCTCCCATTCTTAGAATATGTTTTGACCACAATGCATAACATTCCGATACTCATTATTACTAAATGGCAAGATAAGTGAGAAACGTTGTATATGCCATTTGGTGCTACATGCCTTTCAGGGGTTGTCAGGGTACGATTTAAAATTTCCCATTCTTTTGAGCTATTCCTGTATTAGAAAAACAGACAGTCAAGGTGCAAAGATATGAGTGTTGATATACATGCAAGTATCACCAGTTAGATGAGACATCTGAATGCTTCAAATTAGTCTAATATATCTTTAGAATATATATATATATATATATATATGATATTTTTATGGGAAGTCACAGGAGTGGTAAAACTTGACGATCAGGTTATATCAGAGTCCGGCCTCGTTGTTATGGCGGAGTAGAAGGCAGCAGAATGATGACACAGGAGGATTTAGTTTTTAGTTCCACATCTTTATTTAATCTTTATTTTTTACGCTCACCGCAGATCACTTCCTTTTAGATGAAGTTTTCCAAATTACATATTCAATAAACTAAGTAAGACTAAATTTAGACTTCCTGCGTCATAACTGTTCTAACAAAGAGAAGAAGAGTGGGAAAGGCAGCAGCTCATCGTGTAGCAGGGAAAGAAGGAAGCAGTCTGACGAAAAATGGCGCGTACTTGATATTTATACCAGCGGTTACATAATATGCCAGAATGTTCTCAAAAGTACAGGTCTAGGGGGAAGATCCTGAAATTGCGAAAAGTTAATTATAGGTTGCCTGTTCGCGTAGAGCAAAGCCATCGTATTTTTTATATTATATATATGTATATTTATTATATTTTTTCTAAAGCTATATTAGAGTGATTTGAAGCAAATATTATATATAATAAGCATATATATAAAGTCTAATATAGCTTTAGAAAATATGTGAAACAGAAAAGAGGAAATATTTAACATAAAAGTAGCAAGATAGAGGGGAAAAACAAAATATACTTAATTATATTTCCAGTGTTACGTTTTGCTCCATATAAAGCAGAAAAATGGGGAACATGACATCCCATTTTGAAAACTAACTTTCAATTATATTTTAGTAATATTTTAGCATTCATTGCAAATTGTTCGCTAAACAGCTAAGTACTCATTGGCTTTGCAAATTTGATTTTACTTTTATTAATTTACGACTTTAAGATAGCTTAATCGTTTCTGACTTATTGCTGTTTAATATTTAATATTTTAATTATTTGATTAAAATATTGATTTTACGGTTTAATTTTAATATCAGTCCAATCTGAAAAGACAGAATGGGAAGACATCACAATTTTTAGACAAGCATTTAAAACACTTAACAGCGTCAATGCAGTCTTCGAATTTTCAAGGTCTCAAAAGTCGAAGCGAATGTTAAAATTATTAAATTTTAGCTACGTATGAATGTTAATAATTTGGAACTGCGTTTGACTGGATCTATTACATTTCATATACGGTGCATGGTAATCTAGTGCTATTCGTTTGTACAGTGCATAAACTAAATCTCCTGACTCACATCATTGGCTTTGATTTCCTTTATGTTGGCTTTTCATCCAAAAATTTGAACACCAATCTGAATTTAATTTCTATCATAAGTTGGGGTTAATGAAAGATGTTCTCTAGAAAACTAGACGTTTCGAGTCTGATTACAGCTTTCAAAAGCTGTTTTAATGGCAAATTTCTAAAGAATCTAAAATAAATTAATTGAAGTTTTGTTTCTTTACCCTTGACATTAACTAAATTTCAGTAAACTTCAGTATCAATGAGGTATAATTATAGATGTATAGCGTATGGGGTTAGGTTCGATTATTTGTCTATGGTAAAGTTCATTTAGGTTATCTGCCTAAAGGAAGAGAGACTTCCATGAAGGATTTTGTAAGGAAGACGTGCTTATATTCATGTTACAGATGAAGAAACCACGAAAGCCGATACACAGCCCTTTCTCTGGAATTTTAATCAGGATCGCATTATCAGTATTCACCAACGTTATCTGCTCGGTCACTAGTTGGCCAAATATGTGGTTGAATAAATAATATCTTTAAGGATTTTAAGTTTAAAAAAAAGAATTTTTTTCCAACCTATTTCTAAAACTATAGGTGTCACAAGTTCATACTCTAATTTCCAGAATCATGAAATAAATTTTACCTGCTGAATAATGTTTCTGAAAATCAAAATAATCCCTATCTCTCACCGGAAATAACGAAGGATAAGAAAATCTGAAACGACTGAAAGTCTTGGCATATTCCGTTTCACTATGGCTGCTCTTCGCATTTACGTCAGTTGTAATTTATGCAGTCAACTTCCCGTTATCGTCCAAAACTTAAAATAATGTGTCTCAGATCGAAGTTGGTGACATAAATTCAATATATAAATAAGACCAAAACAATGAAAAAGTGGACTATTTTTGCCAATCTGTGAGGTCATTACATTTTTTTCGAAAACCTCAAACATGTGCTGATCATTGATTGGCTGCAAAAAGAATGAGGAATAACATATAAATGAAAATAAATAGATGTAATGCCCAATTTTTCTAAAAATAACGAAGTCTGTTTACGAACTTCCAAAACCATTGACATGCATTGAGGTAAAACTTAGGAGCTGTATTTAAAATATTTTCGTATGTCCTGTGTAATGTAAATTTACGATACTAGAAATTTATAAATTTTTCTATCGCCTGTCAGTTTTTTCTGAAGACTTTTGAACATGACCATTTCGTTTTCTAAATGGATATTATTTAGGGGTTAGACTTCTGTATTGCAACTACAAATATAGTTCCGAATAAAGTATAGTTCGACCGCCTTATTCGCGACCATGAGCGCAAACACGCGTGCGCCATTCGGACCGAATTATTCTCAAAATAGGGTGGAAGGATGGGGACTTTCTTTTCTTCCAGCATATCTCTTTCCGAAGAAGAGAAGACTTTCACGTCGCAGCAAGTAATCACATCTCTTTTGGAGGAGTCTATGTATTTTGTCAGAATGCCAGCCAGGGTTGCGTTTGAGAAGGTCGAACTATAGTAAACTAAGTGAGATTGTGAGGAATTAAATGCAGTTTGGTACTTTGCCTATCCTATTGCTAAGACCGCTGAATATTAATTGTTCGACCTGGGCTCAAGCCTGGCAAACTGCCCGTCGTTTTGGAGAATTTCCATTTGCTCGTCATTTTGAACCAGTTTCAGTTAAAGGTACTCTATAAAGATATCTCTTCCATTAGGCAGGAACAGCTAGTGTGCATAATCCAATTAAGCAAGAATAATAATAATCATAATATTAATCTATAATAATAATCTTATAATCCAACTAAGTAATCCAATTAAATCCTTTTGGTGTTTTTAATAGTTGGCATTTCCAACTAGCAGTTAAAAGATATACGTTTGAGGATTAAGTTTTTATTAACGTTTCCTACTTCAAAATTACTCAGTAATCTCATCAACACAGTGGGAAGGAAGCATATCTTCTATTTCATCTTGTAAATAAATATGAAACGATAGAGATGTAAGTGTTCAAATATGACAGATTAATATCACAATTTCATACTACTTCAGTTTTTAAATCAAATGATTTTTCTTTCATCTGTTTTGATATCACTTGTAGAATGGAAGAGAATACCAATTTTTCTGTCCTCTTGTCAACTTATGCAAAATATTTTAGGGCAGGTAAATTAGTATGCACATCTCAATCTGAAAACATCTCAGCTTAAAGAAAGAATGCTCTCATGGAAGACTTTCCAAAGCACACATATTTTTATCAGTCATACAGATGGTGAAAACTGCGAAACTACAACATAAGCAACTCGCATCTCTCTCTTCAAGAGGAACTAAATTGCATTCAGGACGCATGGCGCGTGCTTCATTCCATCCCTTCTTCTTCTGTGCACAGGACAAGGTCCATCTAACAAATCTGAATTTTAAAGACACCGCCAATATTTTCGCTTGCATCGCAAAATAAATTTCTTTATCTTACACGAGTTAAGAGAAAATTGCTGAAAACTGAGACTTTTAACAATATATCGGCATTTAATATGCATGTGAAAAGAAGTATTGGTATTTATGTATTATCCCTTCTACTATAAAAATGTCGCCAAGCAGCAATATCTAGCGCTAGTTACCAATAAGCGTGATGTCACAATGTATTCATAAAATCTGTGGTTTCGTTTGATTAAATACTAATCGATTTTCGATAAGCTACATTTGATTTTTATGAACAAGAGTGTAAATTAACTATTCTAGCTGTAATTTTTTCTTGCATTTTAGGAAAAAAAAACATGATTCAAATTTGGTACCTACCTGTTACAGAATAGCAAACAGTTGATTATTTATTAAAGGTTATATTCTCCCATTATCATAAAACATCTGCACGCCACAATATGGTCACATGCGTATGGCCGACAAAACAGCAACAGACTGGAACACTTACTTACGAGAAATTCGTATAGTATTCTCAACAGCGCTTTCGATAAAATCAGAGGACCAGACAAAACAGCATCAATCGACGAAAGCTTTTCTTGAAGCCACAAAATGAAGAGGATTGAACATTAATTGCTTATTAAGTAAAGAGGTCTCAGTTCCTTCAGAGTTTTGCAGGAATGACTGGTGCAACTTTGGAGAGATCTCTGCCAACTTTCATGGTTCGATGGTTGTTTCATAGTTAATAGGATAACTTTCATAGTTAACAGGATGATACGTAAGTTCCGGGAAATTTAATTTATACTCTGATACTAAATTTTAAATCAGAATAATTTATTAATCGAAAAACAAATTACAAGTATCTTATCATTAAACGATTCGAAATAGTACATTTGTTAATACATTTGAAAACTCATTGGAAACACGAAATATTTATTCGTTATATAGATCTAAATGTCTTAGTTAAAAAAGTGCATAAAACTAATCATAGGAACTTTGAGGTTTATAAGCATGAAAGCAAGAATCTCGATGAAAGTAAGAATGACATAATGAAGCATGAAAGCAGGAATAACATAATCATTGTTTATCCGTAACGAAATCTGACTTTCCTCAAATGTCAGCTGATTTAAAAAAAATGTTTTTTGTTTCCTCTTAATAAAGCCTGATTACCTAACCTGACAGCATCAATTCTTTTAACATAATACACCGGCAGGGGTGTTTGAAGCGTAGGTCTTCGGTCAAAATTTGTTTTAAGAATAATACATCAGGAAATTGCAAGTTTACATTCAATTTGACTTAAGAAAGTAAAATCTTTGTTACAGATTAAATTATTATGTTAAAGTAGAAATTAAAGCTCTTTCCTCAATATTTTATTTTTGGGGAAACATTTTTAAAGGGCTTTGAAATGATAGACATCAGATTGATGTTACAGGAAACCACAAAAGCTAAAATGTTAACAAAATTAACTTCAGGCTGGACAAACAGAGGGATTCAATTTGATCACAAAATTATTTTTAAAGCCTAAAAATATGATTCCGCTATGCCAGGGATACTAAAGAAATTTGAGTTAAACCCAATAGCTTGTAGCAAACGCTAAAGATAGATAACAACAGAGGAGGTTCAGCACGGCAGTCTGAGTTTGCGAAATATCTGTCTAAAGCTTGGCTTCTTGCTCGTTATTTAAATTCATTTCATTTACATTTTCTGGTGGAATATACGAAACTGCGCGGGAAAGATTCAATTTAAGAAATAAAATGTTAGTTAACATAAACCTCGACGAGTAATTATTACCATTTCAGATCTAGATAACAATTTAGTTTCAAGATACTGAAGATAAAAATTTGAAAGCTACACATTTTTTCTATACACATGTTTTTTTCCCTCAAAATACATTTATGTCTGAAAGTATAAATGAGGTCTTTTCTGTGTAAAAATGAGGACTGAGTGCTTACTAAGACAAACATATGAATGGGATATGCAAGCTTTAAGGAAACCATAAAGCGAAATAATGAAATGCTAAACGTAATTATTGAAATAATTATAATTAAGTATTCTGAAAACATCTGAAAGCTATGAAAAGAAGTTTTAAGGAAGTTTCAGTGCTAGTTTCCTCACTTTATTACGTTTTGCTTTATGAAATAAAACACTTGTATGCTTATATACTTCAAGTGTTGAAAACTAGATAAGGCAGAATCTGCTTTTTGTAGCTTATTTATTACTGTAATTCAAATAGAATTTTACTTCTTCATTCAAGTTAGCCTGTATATTATACGAATGTAATATCTGTTGAATACTGAAAATATTTAATAGCAAATAATGAGAAAATAATCACATTAAATTACCGTGAATTTAACATAAATGCCTCCGAAGTGGAATGATACTTCTGAGAGCATTACAGCATAGATAAAGGATGTAAATAAAATGTTTACCATACAAAATAAGAAGCGTATTATTCACCAAAACTTTTATTACAGTCATTTTGTTATATAAAAAATTCCCAGCAAGATCATTTTGCGTAGATCTCATGAAGAAACTCAGTGGAATATACGAAACGGGATATTAAGAGATTATATCTACTCGTATATTTAGAATTTATTATATATTTTAAATATTCAGATGTGTTAATGACGTGTACTATACTTATCTTTTAAAAAGTTCACAGTTTTATGAATAATTAAAGACCACATAGATACAGTCGCGATTGAAAACAAAATTGAAAATTGTTAGCTCACAATAAAGCATGCTAGTGTCTATTTAGTGTCAACAGGCTAATTTAAATTCAAAATGGTCACGACTGTCTATTTGTTAAAGGAGGTAAACTGTGCACATCTTTGGCTTGTAACACAGGACATTGACTTTTACAGAATGAGGCAATTAAAATCTGTTGATTCGACAGTACTGTAATGAATTTGTGACATTTATGATTTACGTTTTGCTCACAATTACCTTTATGTTAACTTCTTCGCATGTCGCTTTTCTCATCACGATGCCCCCCTCATACCACAAGGTTATGCAAACTATATGACTAGCAGAATAGCAACTAGTTCAGGAATACTGCTATCTTGTTACAAAAGTCACTCCCAGAGTTAGTATCTAGAGCTACTAAAGGGTTAATTGAGACCGAAAAGTAACAGGAATTAAGCTAGTTTCCTGTTTTGACCCAAAGTGTTTTGTAAATGAGTAGGTTTTGTTGCTGAAATCCCGTTTTAAATTTAGCACACCAGCAAGTTGCCATTGCTGCCAGTTAGCAAGGAATGATATAGTTTAGTTTGTTTCTAGTTTTTAACCGTATGATTTACCATTTGTGGCTAATAAGGATTGTACCAGAATTTTGAGTCTCATTTCTTTATTAGTTAAATAGTATCAGCTGATTTGGAACGGTGTTTAACACACCTGGGTGCCTGGGACCAGTCGAAAGATTAAAAATTTCGAAATAATATACTTAATACGTTAAGAAATAAAATAACAAATTCGCATTGCTGAATATTTCTTTAAATATATTATAAATATTAATTAATTAGTTAGAGTAGATTGATGAGAACGCTGATCAAGCTGGAAACAAAAAGTATTTAAGTGCACAATGCAAGCGGCCACAGTGGTAAAATTCATACATGTGACACACAATTTAAAAAGAATACATAGAATAATAATACAGCAAAATAAAGAGATCAAGAAAGAAAAAATTATAAATAAAATGACATTGAATACTAATTACTCCATTATAACCCTAGGGCTAAGTATGGCCATGGGCCGTTTTTTATGCTGCTCAGTTATAGATTTGGAGATTAGGATGACTAAGTGTTCTCATTTGTGCATGAAAGTTTTGTGCAAGATGATAATAAAATGATCTTATTTGAAAAGTGCCAAGTTCTTCATGAATGACATTATTACAAACGTACCAGGGTGCTTTGGAGATCTGCTTCAGAACATAATTCTATACAGTTTTAATTTTTTTCTGTTAGATTTCCAAGAATACGCACAGCCAGGACAGGCATAATATAACATCGGCCGCAACATGAACTTATAAATGAATAACTTTATAAGGTATTTCTCCCGCCTTCTTCGCATGCCTTCGTGATGTAGAGGTCAGCACACTCGACGCGTAACCGAGAGATCCGTGGTTCGATTCCCGGCGAAGGCGTTGCTCATTTTTCATCACTCTTGCTCCGAAATAACCTAATGACTCTGCAAGTGGCACCCGAATTAAAAGTTGGTGGATGATGATTCTCAACCACCACGATTTGTCGATTGGGTCCCCTAATCCCCAGTCGCACTTTAAAAGGGGAGTATATAAGGTATTTCTCCCGCCTTCTTCGCATACCTTCGTGGTGTAGTGGTCAGCATGCTCGACGCGTAGCCGAGAGTTACGTGGTTCGATTCCAGGCGAAGAACGCCTTCGCCGGGAAACCTAATGTTAATACAACTTGTTCTCAATAGATAGAACGCTGTTACGAACACTTAAGTAGTATAGTTTAGCTTTACGAATTCAATATTTCTGGAGAATAGACTGTATATGTGGGATCAAAGTGAGAGAATAAATGAGAATCACCCCGAGATAAGAGACTTGCTTAGCCCAGGGCAGAGTTGTTCCATATCCTTGTAGATGCTGGTGACTGTTCAGTTTTATGGTGAACATGACTGCAATGGTTTTGTTCACGTTGACTTCGATTTTCCATTTAACAAGCCAGGCTTCTAGTGAATGTATGCGGCTTTGAAGATGTTGAATAACTGGACTAAGGAATGCGTTTTGGGCAAGGATAGCTGTATCATCAGCATGCGTTGAAAGTATAGTGTGAAGTGTTATAGGAACGTCGTTGACATAAATATTAAATAAAGTGGAGCCAAATAAGGACCCTTGTGGTACACCTACTAAAATAGCATTGCGAGTTGACTATGTATCAGAAATTTGAAGGGCAAAGCGTCTACCTATTAGGTAGGATTTAATTATGTGTGTAATCTGTGAATTTCAAATTGTGAATTTTGTAAATAAGTGCTCCAACCAAGCACGATCTAAAGGCTTGGCTATATCGATAAATAGTTCTCTCAAGAATTTATTTAGGTGAAAGCCCTCCGAGGTATGTTCAAGAATACGATATGGCTAATAAGAGATGGATAAATTTTTGCGGAATCCAAATTGTTGAGGAAGCAGGATATTATTTCTGTCAAGATGACTCCGTACATGTTTGAGGATGACTGCTATCCTGAGATAAGTTAAGCATGATAGCAGATTGATGAGTATATAAGGACTAGGCTCATTGGTTGGCTTTTGTGGCTTGAGAATTAGAGTTACACGAATGTCTTCCATTTGGCTGGAAAGTATTTTCAACGTAGAATTACATTAAAAGTTTTTGTCAACTTGAAGATCATTTCTAGAGGCAGCATTTTAATCATCTCTTCAATTCCTGGGCTTTTTAAGGCTTGAGAGCTTTTTAACTAGCCAATAACGTCTAACGACCGGGCTGGAGCAATGTTGTTGTCTACTGGGTTTCCCATGTACCTGGATTGAAAGTCGGAGACTAGGTATTCTGTGGTTGTGTCGTGAATGTTATTTGTGCTAAACTGAGATCCGAGATGCGTAGCTAAGAGTTCTGCATTCTCAGTTCTGGTGTAATGAATCCCACTTGGGCTTTAAGGGGCGGAATAGCTTTGAAGCATTTTTTGAATCTAGCTCTTCAGATAGAATTATCATCAATAGAGAAACAGTTCAGATAGCTAGTTCAGTCATTTTGTGTTCCTATATTAGTAAGAGACCTGACGACATCGTTCAGTCTATTTAATTGCTGTTTATCTTTCGGGTTGCTTGGTTCTCTAAAACTGTCTCCGAGCAACGTTAAGTTTCTTGAGCAGGTACTTGAGCTCAAGACTTCTGCGAGGTTTGGAGATTTTAGCAGTTCGACTGGCACATTTAAGAGCATGGTGATGGAACTTGTGAAATCCTTAACAAAACTGTCAGGGTCATTCTCCATGTGTACTGTTGAAAGAATATAATGAGTGTTGTTCAGAGCTTTGGCAAACTAAGGGCAGTCGGTGATAACGGCTTTTTTGACTGGTGTAAAATACTAACAGACGATAACTCTATGTTCTCTTGTATGTAACTGCTACGATTAACCATTAAGTATGAAGACAAGCAGACCGAGTTATCATAGAAAATATGCGTGTGTTGGTAAGAAACTTTGAATTTGAAAATATTCAGAATCCAGTAGTCAGGCTTCTAAGATCTTTTGAATTCAACAAGATAGGAGAAGATGAATTATTCAGAGAAAAACATCTGCAGGATGTTTAGAAACAAATTACTTAATCTTATTACAGTATTTTTTATAACCTTTAATATTATGTTTTCAATACTATGGAAATACTATTTAATTGAAACATTATATCTACTAAAGATTTTACATTTCGAATCCTTTGTTTGTTAGAACTGATTAGGAAAGAATTTTTTTTTATGTAAAACATTTAAAATTTCTTTTGACCCAGCTATATATTTTTGATGAACTTTTCTTTTCAACAGGAGAACTCTTTTCCTACTTGCTTTATCCTACTCAAAATTTTAATGGAAGAAAAATATTCACTGAAATTTATTTAAGCTTACCCCTCCTTATAATTCAAGAATTGTACTACAGTTACGGTACTTACTGAAATCACATAATATTTTTGGGAAATGAAATCATCATTTAAAAAGTGTGTATATGCATGATTAAATAATCCTTCGACACTGTAAATTAGACCAAATCTACTGACATAAATTACATTAATTGTTGGAGGCTTACAAGTAATTGCACTAAGTTTAAGCCTACAACAATTAATGTAATTTATTCATTGAGATATTTGTTAGAGTTTCTAAATAATTTGTCTCTAATTATTAGATAACTCAATTTGGAGTTATATTTGTTTTCCCAATACATGACATGTTGAGATGATGTAATTAATTCTTTTTGAATCATAATTTTGTTTGCTTACAATAAACCTAACATACCATGGTGGGATCTAAATTGTGAATTACATTTTAAAACATTCGTCAATAATTAGCAATTGTTAAGAAAATTTCATATTAAATAGTCGAATTAACGTATTAATGCGATTAACAGTCTTTTAGAAAATTATAATTTAATTTTTATTTAAGTTTACAATTAGCTAAATTTATAGCTAAGGATTTAATATTTAAAAATTGCGTAACCATCAGTGAGAATAATTTGCATTTTATCTGCTCTTTGATGTCAAAGACATGACATTGTTTTTATTCCTGATTAATAAAGCATGCAACTCTTAAGTTCAGAGAAATAAGGTTACTAGATCAAGTAGCATTTGACCAATCTCATATATTATTAATTAACAGTAACTGTTATATTAATTCTCTCTTGGTATGTATAACTTTACTATGGAGGTGACGATAGTATTTTTACAGCGGAACTATTTCGCGTATAATATTGTATACTCGCATAATAAGAAATAAACACCATAATATTCACATCAAGATGATTAAACTTCTTTCAAAGATTGCATTTGACTTAGGCAATCACCTAAACGGCTACCAAAAATGCTAATGACGGACGTGATTAAATAATTACAGGTGTGATTTACGATCTTATCACTGAAATTATTTAATGGAGTGTATTAAAATTACTACTTACATTAATCTTATATACATATGTAACATTACTTAATGCATTTGGTACCTAAAATTAATAACTATGTTTAACGAATTTTAACTTAAATTTAAACACTTATAACTCAATAAGAAGTGAGTTTGTTACAGTCCACATTTAACATGCGTCATTTTTTGCAGGCATATTGTTTTTATTAAAAACTTTACTTTCCCACTTTTTTTATTTATTTGAAGCAAAACCAATGACATTCAGTTATTTTCCTAAGAGTTGTAGGGATTTATATTTATTTTAAATATCCAATTAAATTTAATTTTAAATTCCTCTCCTATAAGCTTTCATTCCCCTAAATTGCCAGTGCCAGAATATTTAAATTTGGTAGCGCGCGTGAGGAATGCAAATTCTGCCAGTGGGAGAAAAAGTTTAAATATTGAGTTCTAGAAGGGAAAGTTAATGAGCCTGGGAAAACTCTGAGCGTGTTGTAGCGCAAGCTTTGGCTTAGCAGTTATTGTTGATTAAACGTGGTGTAACGGCTATTATTTTGCTGCCACTAAACTCATCTACGCGCTGTAAGACACAGGATTGTCTGAGCCCTGTAGTTTAATTCTACTTCTTGTTAATATCTTCAATTTTTGAGTTTGATTCTACTGTTTCAGTTACCGCCCAAGCAGAGGCGTAGTGTGTTAGCGTCGAGTTAACGCATTGTAAATAATTTAAAGACTGTAATAAAGTGTAGCTTTAACCCTTCTTATGTGCAGTCACTATTCTCCAGGTTTCACACAAAAGATAGACAGTAGATCTCTACAGAGTTAAAATTTATTATTTCGTACATAAAAAACAAAAGTTACTGTGACATATTTCATAGCATTTTCTGAAGACTGACTAATTAAAAAAGCCAGCACGAAGAATTTTGGGGCAGTTTATTAAACTATGTGTTGAATAAGCGTTATCCTTTACATAAAGCTTAACATATTTCATCGTTAAATTCTTCAGTGGCCAAGTTAGAATGCTACCGTAATTCTATATTAGTATGAATGAGTATCTTTATGCCAAAGAATATATTCTGAATTTCAAAAGAATCGAATGAAATAACGTTGAAACGATTCTAAAGACCTTGTCATGATCAGGCTTAAAAATATGTTTGAAACATATCTTTAAAAATATTACAAAAATGCTTTAGAAATTATGTATTTTGAAAAGGTAGCCTGAAAAGAACCTGAGATTGTCGTAGATAATCTGTAAATCTTTGATGATTTTAAGAGGGATTAATATAGTTCTCTCTTCTTCTGGGGAAGAAACTGCAGCAATATTATTTTCTTTTTTATACTGCCTCTTTTATATACACGTATGTTACCTGCAGAAATTAATTCCTGTGATAAAGGCTTTGTGCTTAAAATATTGAGAATTATACAATATGAATTTCAGTTGTATGATCCAATAACAGATATAATTTCGATTGTTTACTGTACCGTATTGAGCACATACTTAAATTTCTTTTGTTTAAACACATTAAAGAAAAACCAAATAGCAGACAAAAATAATAAAAGAAGATTGATTGACGAGTGTTTGAAGAGTGCGTTTTAATGTTCTAAACATGAATCTGGATTTTCTATACTTCTTGACATTCGTATTATGCTGCTGACCACACAAAATGTAACATCCTAAAGAGCAAGAGATATCAAAATCACATTTACTGGACAAGCAGTTTAGGGTAAAGAATGAATTGCTTAAAATTACAGCTGCCTTCGAATTTCGCCTGTTGCATTACATCTCGGTGTTGAAAGGGGCTTTTAATGTGTGCTTAGGTTATATCAGTAGATGCTATTTCCGAACGTTGCCAAATTCATCTAACGTAATTGCGGGTGGTGTATGCTGGGTCACTCGTGTGAAAATCATCGATCATACATGTTCATTAGGCAACATATTCAAAGAACGAGTTGGTAAAGTCAATAAAGAGACCTGGTGGGCAATGCAGACTTGTTGAATGTTACGTGTCTCTTGCAGCTGAGCATTATCCTATTGAAATTTAGCTCTAGAGAAGCCTGGAAGATAAGAAACGACAAAAAGCTCCAAAATTTCAAAGATGCAGCGGTGGCTGTTGAGTATGCCGACAATACGTATCAGAGGGGTGCAGAGCTAAAATCTAGTTGCATTTTAAATCATACTCCAGATGACGTTACGGTACGGCGGTACATAACGAAAATGTCATGATGTCTGTCATCATGGTGCCGACAGAAGCGGATGATGCCATCGTGGCACATGTAGAATCGAGATTCGTCTAAAGAGACAATGTTCTGTCATTCGTTTGTCCAAATACGATATTCAGCTATCCACTGCACAGCCGAATATGCCTGACGTGTAGTGTCAGCAGAACTGCAGCAATGGAATGCTTTGCAAAGATTTCCCTTCTCTGTCGAACTAATTTTAATGTCGAATATTGAACCGTACGTACTTTGGCAGTTTTCTGTGCAACAAACTGTAGATTTTAAGCTAGGGTTTTTGATACTACTGTACGATACGCCTTTTCCATACACCTAACGTACCTGTCTTCTCTTCTGTTTTGGCGTCGTGACGCTGAAACAATAGTTCCCATCTGTCGGTTCGTTCCTCCTCCATCTAACGATTCTGTATTCGCATTACTATAGCTCCGTTTCGTCTTATACGACTATCAGATTTAAGGGAGTATAATCCGAAGTTTCTCTAAGACACACTTATTTGTCGAACTCAACAGTTTGCTCGAATGCTTGCTATTTTTTTCGACTCGGCAAATTGCACTTTCGCAAAAAAAAGGAACTGTGAAAAAGCATAAAATTCTAATACTTAAGACTGCTTACTCTTCTCCCTTTTCATAGTGTTTCTAAGTGGCCGTATTGATGCACGTGAGTTGTGCATGCGCTGCAAGGATTACCATTTTCATTGCCTATGTCTCTCCATGATGCGTGTTGAATGCTTCTGTGACGGTGTTGCACCTTAGATGATGAGCAGTGTAATTATTTATATTACATGTGTTTAAGACATGCCTTTATTTCCTATTTTACAGCTTTCTATCAAGTCCTGCTATTTTTATTTCCGAAAAACCGACTGCTGCTTAATTAAAATACCGCTTAGCTACGACCAAACCGGGCAGCATTAACATTTATCATTAAACTTTATTTCTGAATTCTTTGAGAATAACAATAATCCTCTTATTTCTTTTTCAGGAGGAAAAAGCTTCTAATATCTTGGCAAAAAATTTGTTATCTTTTCTCTTCTCTAGTTTTTTTGGCTTTATTTTAAAGCATGAGAGAAGTAAGAGGAATTTCCTTGCAAATTTAATTTCGCGCAGATTATACTTTAAAATGCAACTTAGTTGCACTGGTTGTAAAAAATCTAATTTTTCGTAATAATTCGAAAGAGGCGGTTTTGAATAAATGAGAATAAAAGAAGGCATGATACTGATAATAATTTCGGCATCATATATGTAATTCTTTGCACAAAAGCATAACAACTACATTTGTTCAATGTTAACACCATACTACTCCTCTTGTTTAGAAGTAAATGCCCTATTTGCGAATTTTATTTATCCACTATAAGTTGCTGTTCCTGAAGAATAATTCAGTACAACATAAATTATTTTAAAATTAAAAAATCTAGTAAATAAATGTTATTTATTTGAATATTTCTTTACTATACCTTATATTTTTTACCTTGGTTAAGCTGGTCGCTGTTAGTTAGCTATAGCTACGAATGAAACAAAGCTTACGTCTGTTTGAAAGCAAACTAGGTTTCTTTTAAAAGTTTCTGACCAAACTAAATTTTTTGTCATCTGTATTTAGGTCAAAAGAGAATTTGGAATTTCTGGCGGGAGTGCAGTTTTAAATGACGAGCGCTTTTAATTTAGAAATAATTTCAAGAAATTTAATTTATTCGAAAATGAACCAATTTATTACATTATAAGTATCATATATAACATATATTTTTAATATTAAGGACTGCTTTGCTTATTTTATTTTTTATATTTTTTTTTGGGCCAACGCAGATCTAAAAATTTTAAAGATTGCACTTATCATTTTTCTTTGTGTTCGAAAAACGTTAACTGAAATATAATTTTTTAAAAGGAAAGAATTAGTACGGGGGTAAGGACAAATGCGGAAAATACAAAGTACTCTTCTTAAAATATTTGTAATAATTAATTCTCTCTATCCATATTTCTAAATTACAAAATTAGGTTACAAACAGGACAGTGCGATCAATGATTATTATACTTTGAGAAATTACCATCTATATTAAAAAGTGCTATCTTCAGAAAGGCAAAAATCTGTTAAATCTGCTTGTTAAACTGTCAAAAGTAACTGTTAAACTCTCTGTTAAACTATAAAGGTCTGTAAAATTTAAAAAGAAGCGCTAAATTTAGTTTATTTTAAAGATTGTCTCAAATTTCAATAACTCGAATTTTCAAGACTAAAATGTCTAAATTGCGCCAGCAGTAACAAGTTTTTATATGCCAAGGAACTCATTTAACTATTTTCATGGATACAAAGATAAAAAATTGTTATCAAATGACAATGTCTAAGATTGGTTTATTTTAAAGACTGTCTCAAATTTCAATAACTCGCATTTTCAAGACGCAAAATGTCTAAATTGCCCCAGCAGTAACAAGTTTTTATATGTCAGGGAGCTCATTTAACTACTTTCATGGATACAAAGATAAAAAAATTGTTATCAAATAACAATGTCTAAGATCTGCCACTTCCATGCTATGACAGTGCTTTGCTTATCCGTGTAAAAAAGTGAAATGATTGAAAAGCATTTTTATTGGTACTTCTTAATTACATTTTCAGTAAGTGCTATTTTAAGCCATTAGAATTTAACAATAAAAGAAACGATTTGTCTGCATGGATCTATCGCAGAGAGCAGGGTCAAAAAGGCCTATACCAGCAAAATTCGGCATACAGTTTTTCCAAACGGACTCGTGCGCACTTCGAAGCATCTTCTTTTCTAAGCGCTTTTGCTCCTTTAAAAATTTATTTAGATATTTTTATTTAACACTGAAACGATAGTTTTTGCAGATTTTTCCCACATATTTTTATTTGATAGGTTACAGGCAAAAGTATAGCGCATTTTTGGTTTATTTATGGCAAAGAACTCGAAGGCTATTTGCCTAAGAGGATGGTTGTCTTCTTGGAGAGCGTTTTAAGAGAAACTGGCTCGTATCAACCTAAAAGTATAGGAGCTATGAGGACGTCACCAGGCATTTCTTCGGTATACTAACCATCTAAATCCTCACCCTAACAGAATGAAAAATCTTGCGCCAATAACATACATCGACATTAATTGTATAAAGCTGGCAGAACTACTTTAACATGACTAGCGCATCTATGCTTTGTACAAACAGTTAATTGCTATGAATCAAAATCCATCAGTTTTAACATTCCCAGATTCGAGCTAAACATTGCAGAATTTTAGTCCATGCAGAATAAAATAATCTTCCAAACAAATGTATTCCATACACCATTTATCAAAATCTGGGAATTTTTCAAAATAAATGGCCTTTTTTATGTCATTATGCATTTAGTTTTTGGCAATAAAATATTTTGTAGCAACATATAGACTAGAAACCCCTCTCTTTATTTCTTTTATTCTCTTTTAAATTTTAATTATAACGTGATATGCTTTAGAATACGTTAATGTTTTCCTGCTTATATCAATTTATATTTGGAAAAAAATGCCAAAACTTTGGAAATTAAATTTTTATAGGAATTGAGTTTCAATTACATTGAATAATATACAGTTATTTTTTATTTGGCAACAATAAGTATTATTTTTATTTATTTAAGCGTAATGTACTCTCTGAGTAACTGTGTTACCTGAAGCTTTGAACTATCAAGTTATTATTTATCAGTTTATTTTAAAAACGTTTCAATGAACTCCTTTTTATACACAAATGTATGTTTTTTATTATCGATGAAGTTCTTTTTTTATCAAAATCTAACGAAGACTGAAGTCTAGATTCCTTCAGCTCACATCCCGTGATTTGAGAGGAACCAGTTGCAAAATCGAACATCTGAGAACGTTCCGAAGTATATATTTTACCGTTTTAAAGCCCTTCTCATCATCGAACGTCTTCTGAGAGAAGGGAAAGTAGTGGACAGTACGAGCAAAATGAGTAGCACATTTGGGGAGGTGGGAAAAATGAGCAAAAGTTAGTAGTAAAATAATAATGCAAGAAACTTTCCCTGCAAAGTTCCGAAATTTTTATACAGGATCGACTCTAGAAGAAATGCTGATAATTTAGATTTGCAATAAAATGCAATAAAATTTAATGTTGAAATTGTACTCATTCGGCCGGGACTTTGAAAATGTGGTATTGTAAGCGAATTTTACCTATCTACGGGTGACCCTATAACGAGACGTGACTTTGTTAATTTCACGTCAACGATAAAAATTGCTCTTACAGTATAAATTACACAGATCTGTTAAATTTAGGTTTATGAATTTTTTCTTAAATTTATGCTTATATAATTTTTCAGGATCCTGAATCTGAAAACAACATTTATGTCATTTACAGTTCTTTTTTTCCATAATGTATTTAGCGTTTCTTGACGTGCGTGTGCATTGACCAAACCTGTTGAACTGAAATATACAAATATATATTTGAAGATGGGCACTAGAATGATGAAGCTTGGCAATCAGGTCACATCAGAGTCCAGGCGTTGTTTGCACAAGTGGAATGCAGCAAAAATGACGCCACAGAAGAATTTCATTTTAAAGCTTCATATCTTTATTCAATTAAAACAAATGATCATTTTCTTTTATACGAAGATCTCCAAATGACATATCCAAGAGTGATTTAAATTAAACAGTATTAAATTTAAGCTTTCTGCGTCATAACTTATTCTAACAAAGGAAAGAAGAATAGACAGAGCAGCATAGGGTCTTATGGCAGCGATGATAGGAAGCAGTCAGACTAAAAAAATGGTGCAACTCGGATTTATGGTAGCGGTTATATAACATGCCAGAGTGTTCTCGAAAGTGTTGGTCTAGGGAGAAGATCTGAAATTTTCGGAAAGTTAATTAGAGGATGTCTCTTCGAGTAGAGCAAAGTCATCCTAATTTTTATATTTTACATATATATTTCCAGTGGCGGGTTGTAGCGTTTATAGGTGTTGGCCACTACTAAGGCCAGAAGCATTTCATGGTCTTTTTATTATGGAGGTACATGGTTACAGCCGAAAACATCGCGGACGAAACCCAGGCAGCATGCATTCGTATATTGCACGAGAAAAATACGTACAATTTACGAATGGCCCTTCGTATAAAAAGCGTTACGTTAAACGTAAAAATACCATGAAAAGTGTCCGGGAAAAAATAGTAGATATTTATGTATACTTTTACGGTATAATATACATAAGTTTAGGTATATTTGCGCGAAAGCCTGTAGTTCATTCGTAACTTTTAAGTATAATATACGTTAATTTCAGGGATTTACGTATATTTTTACTAAAAATTTATGTATATTTATCGCATATACGTAAATCTTCCCATTTTTTACTTCGTATTTTTTAGTGAAAATTTACGTAAATTCGAGCAATTTTTTTACTTTTCACAAAAGTATACTTTACTCAGAAATTTACGTACATTTTTCCTATGTTTTTACTATGCATACTGGATATCATTTTTGTAAAAATTCATTTTTCAAGAATTCTAGATATATTTTCACAGGTTAATACCATATTTCTATCATTACATGCAGATAACATACGCACATTATGAATATAAAAACGCCATTTTGAACACATTTGATTTTCATAGAATGGTGCATTTAGTTATATAGTGATAAATTAGAATATATGTATCGGACATAGTTAAACTTTACAATGTTTAAAACACGCCATCCACACATTTTTAACCTGCATGTGCTGAAATTTTCCACAGTTTGTTAAATATGATAAGCTAAAATAAGAAACCAAAAAGTTGTTCATTAAGCAAATCAGTTTTATAAAAATATATAAATTAATATTGTAGAATTTTATATTAAAGAAATTACTGAAATAGAAAATTAAAATAATTTTAAAGTCATTTAAAAATATAAATTTTTATTTAAAAAAATCATGAATGATCAAATAACTAAATAAATTTCAAAAATAAGTTACTTTTGTTTGTTTTAACTTGAGAAAAAATAAATAAGAGACACCTACTTTTTTTTTCAGATTACAACTTCTTACAGTTCATTAAGCAAATCAGTTTTATAAAAATATATAAATTAATATTGTAGAATTTTATATTAAAGAAATTACTGAAATAGAAAATTAAAATAATTTTAAAGTCATTTAAAAATATAAATTTTTATTTAAAAAAATCATGAATGATCAAATAACTAAATAAATTTCAAAAATAAGTTACTTTTGTTTGTTTTAACTTGAGAAAAAATAAATAAGAGACACCTACTTTTTTTTTCAGATTACAACTTCTTACCTTCATAAAAACCTGTAGTTTTCTTCACAGACATTCTACTTATGTGTCATTCTCTATGGAACTTCCTCTTTATTAATAGCCATTTTATTTTTTTGCTCATGTTTCACAACTAATGGTGTTTTCAAGATATGGTGAAACTCACCAGAAATTTATTTTTTCTCATGCCATTCTGAAAGTATTTTTGTTGAGCTAATGCTTTAATAGTATACATATTTTGCTAATTGAAAAATAATATTTACTAATTGATATAGTATATATGGCAGTCTATAAAATTTTGGTTTGTTATGTCTCAGGCAAATTGAAAGCCAATTTAAATCAATAAATAATAATAAAGGATATATAAATTAGAAATAGTTAGATTTTGCTAAAAGAACAATCTTAATGTTATTATTCAGAAAATAATTAGTGGAATATAAATGCCATTCAACGTTAACTAAAATGAATCTTAGACATTGCGATTTATCATTCTTAAACTGGAAGGGAGGAGTAATTCTCTTTTCATTTCATCACCAATAACAACAATAATAAAATTCCTTAATCCTAAAATTTATTATGCCATTTACACTTCTGTTCAATTAAATTTCATTTGTTTTAGGTACCTTAACATAAAACCTTATTATAAACAGACATTCTGATGTTTAATGCATGGATAGGTTAATATTTGAACACTTAATGATATGTATTATGATTTCAGTGTTATTTCTAAGACTTTCAGAAAGCATGAATTATAATTAATGATTGATTGTTCAAATGTTGAATACTTTTCTAGCTTTTTTCCATTATTTATAAAAAGAAAATACTGATACTATAAAAGAAAATACGTTTTCTTATGGAATTCAGATGATGTCTACAAAAATCAAAATGATGAATTCATAAAATTAATGCACAATATTTTAATTATCTAGTTTTACATTAAATTTCAAAGTTTTACAAGTTTTTACAAAAAGCAGTAGGTACCTGAAACCATTTTCCAAATTCAGCATCTGAAAAATAAGTAAAGACCACAGCTAATAAAATGAACATTATCAAAATATTAATAATTTGAAAAATGCTTTATATTTTTTTCCTATTTAATTTTAATATCAAATTGAATGTTAAATATTAAATCGAAATGCTGAAAGCAAAACTAGCATAACCAAGTTTTGTAGGAATAGTAAATAATGTAACAAGTGAATTTAACCTGTATGCTACAATAAATTAAACTCTAGTATAATTTGTTCCTTTTGATAAAAATGTAAACAATTACTTAATAACAAAAAGTTTCTTTCTCTGTGACAAATAGAGAAGAGATGAAACATTCATCTCTATTTAATGTTACGAATTATAATATAAATGAAACTAATTAATACTATGGCCCAAAATATCTTACACATTTTGCCTATTTTAACATTAATTCCCCTATTTCTTTATTCTGAGATGCTTATTTAAAGATGACTTAACACGAGGACAGAGACTGCATCCTTAATAGCTGAGAAGGAACAGCTTCAAAATGGTGCCAATACCTTTACATAAGTCTGCCACTGTGAAATACAGAAAGTTTCATAAAAGTGCCTTTGCAGAAAGGTTATCCTACCTTTATGAAGACCAAATTGTAACTTGTAAAAAGAAAGCTTTATAAGTCTGCTACCTAGGTAGCAGCTGTTTGAATTAATTTGTTTTGCTATATAGATTAGCAAAATAAATGAAAAATTTATTTACATTACGGACATAAAGATAGACCCCAGGGAGGTAGCTTTTTGCCAATGCATACAGAGACCTTTTTCATAATTGTAATTGTGACATTTTGAACATGGGTTGACTCAAATAAAAGTACTACCATCATTATGAAGAAGTTCTTCAAGAATAGTAAATGGTATTTAAATGACACCTACGCTCTTTGCAACAACAGTTATCAAATCCTTAATTACATATAATAATCTCTGAGACATGTATCTTTATATGACTGAAAATACACTTAATCTGTTATATTTTCACAAGATAGGATTACTTTATAATACAGTAAAATAAATTAAACCAGAGTTTCTTAAACTGTGGGTCTGCAGTAGGGGTGTCGCAAAAAGTTTTAGCAGTTTTGATATTTCTTTAACTTATTATAATAATTTTACAATTATCAAATATTTTTACACAATGAATCTGAAAGCAGATAAAAATAAGACAATGCAGACAAAAAAACGAAAATGTTTCAACTCATTTTTTATAATACAAACGTTCAGTTTACTTGCTTTGCAAGTGGACGCTGTCATTTTGCCTGTTTCTTATTTAAAATTTTCACATTGTTCTATGTCTTAAAATTAGAAATTAAAGTTAACGACCTAAAACTGCAATAGTATATTACAGTGCAAATGAAAAAAATCGATAGTTTCACTCACATGTGTGTCAGATTTGCGCAATGCTTATGGGATCCCAGAAAAGTTTCGTAAATATTACGGGGTCCTGCGGTCGCGAAAAACATTTCAGTGATAAAAAGGTGTCGCGACTAAAAAAAGTTTAAGAAGCCCTGCATTAAATCAAGCTGAGTTTGTACAATCAAAACATGCAATTTTTTGAAAAGTGAATGATTTTAATTTGCTTTATTTGATGATACTTAAATATTAATAAATTATTTTAAAATACATTAATTAGAACACAGCCAAAGAGAAACATTTTGCTTAACATCGCGATCATTTTACAAAATGAGCATTTTGTTAACGTGCAGTTCTATAGATTACAAAAAATTTATGAAAAGGGAATATATTGTTCAACTTAAATTTTAGACAAGTAAATGTTTTCTGTTTTTAAAATTGGCTTAATGCATTAAAAAAAAGAGAATTCCTTATAAATATACATACTGCGGTTAAAAATTTTGTCTAAATATGTCATGCTTAAGTTTTAGAGGTATCAGAGTGAGAGCTACTTTAATTAAATGCAAGGAGAGGTAGGTACTAAAGCAACAGAATAGCACATATTGCTTTGAAAAGATCTTGAATGAAATCCGATAGCAGAATGTAACGTCTTTATTTACTAATATAATTTAAGGATAAAGAACTTAATATAAATCAATGGATATTTAATAATGCTATAGTTAAAATCATAGAAACTACAATTCGTTTTCAGTTTAAAGTTGTATTCCTTTAAGGGGGAAGTTATTCTTGTTTTGTCAAGAATATTATTGTGAAATTATAATAGAGTTTTACACATAACATGTGCCAGAACTGTTTGCTTAAAAACTTAACTTATGAGGTTAAACAGAATGCAAATTCAAGCAGCCTAATACTATTTGTACTATTCAAATTGATGATTAGTACATGATGATGACTAAAACATTCTGACTCTTTAATTTAAAATAAAAGTTAAAAATGACTTAAATTACTACATTGGTGACGTCTTATGGTTAACATTATCTTTTGCTTACTTTACATAAGTACTAAAATATATCTAATACAGAAAGTTTTATGCATTAAATTATTAGTCATATATACGGCTATTTTACACATTTTAATAATCCAGAAACCAGTACACAATTAAAAGGACTATCTAGATAATTTCTCCAGAATCAGAATACAAATCTTTAATTAAGATAACAACGGCATTTCAGTTTGCAATATAAGATATTTTATGTCTACATTCATGAGTATTCTCAGGAAAATAAGGAAAGAAACAGAAAGATGAATAACTATAAAATTATAAATAATACAGTAAGAAGTTTAAAAAAGCCACGTAGAATGATAGCAAGACTAAATGATCGAAGCCTTCATTCAAAAGTCAACTTGTAAGGTTTTAGTTAAACTAACCAAGTTTATTTTAATTTAAATCTTTTCTATCTCCTCTCTGCTTCAACTTCCTGTCAGAAGAAGCGCACGTTTTTTAGCTTATGCTAATTTTTGAAGTTCAGCCAAGCACTATTTAAGCCAGAGGTAGAAACCTCTCGGTGTGTGAGAGCTTTGCCTCAGATCACGGTCACGCTGCTCAACGTTCGCCTGACCAGCTAGCAGTTTAAATTTATAAGCCATAGTGCTTACTACGTGATTGCATTGTAAAATAAATTAAAGTGCGGTAGTATTTAGTATACCTTGCTACGCACCCTTTTCGGTAGAGGCCAATCTCCGCGAATTGCTCTGCGAAGCAAAGTTTAATTTAAGTTATATTTTAATTTATTTAAATTTATTTGATTGTTAAGTTCGACCAAAGTGTGGTCTGTTACGTTCTGTATCTCTCCCGAATTGGGAGGTTTGTTATTAATAGTGAATTAATAAAAGAGGATTTCAAATCCCTTCACGTGCAGTTATTCTCCAGCCCAGCAGTTACATCAGAACATAGCGTACCTTCCGCTCCCTGTTCCAGTTCAGGACTTAGAACGTAAGGATAAGAACCCTTTACAGAATTTACCATGTTCTCAAAGAATACACACAGAATGCTAAGTCCTGATAGTGGCGCCCGCACAGAGAGAAGAGGATGGCCTCAGCAACAAGAATACGAACCTGAGACACCTGCTGTACCTGTCCAGAATCCTGAGATAGCACCTCCTGGCATAGAAGGATTCGGCTACATCGTACAAACCATGCGAGCAGCCATGAAGCCAGCGGCAAGTTTTGACGGCAAGACAGCCGTAATCAATTTCGTGGAAAAGCTAGACTCCCACTTCATGCTATATCCAGTCCACGAATTTCAGAAAGTCGCTCTTGCTACCAGCGCTTTGAAGGGCCAAGCGCTAAGTTCGTTCAAGTGCATTGGAAAGAATCTCTTGGGGGAACCAGGAAGCCCCACATACACGTATGAAAATTTCAAGAATTCTCTAGTGAAAGCATTTCCCGTGGTGCGAGATCGAGCCAGATTGGAAGCTGAACTGTTTAGCCGATACCAAGAAAGAATAGAAGATTTGTCTAATTTTATTTTGAGGAAAATTCAAGTTTTCAAGCTTTTGTATGGAAGTCGCCCGGATCCTGAAATTATTCAAGTTATACTTCCTAGGCTACTGCCCCAAGTTCAAGATTTCATCGAACTAAGAAATCCAACAACATTAGACAGATTATTTGAGCTCGCGGTACAATTTGAAAGCCGAAGAACAGCCGACAACGAACGACGACGCCAATTTGAGCGAAGAAGTCAGTGGAGTTCGCCAAGACCGCAGCAAAAGCAAAATCAAAGTTACGGGAATAAGGCGAAGCAATGGCCGAAGAAAGATGTGTCTCCTAAAGCGAGCGGCGAACGAAGGGAATTTAATAGAAGAACAAGCAAAGATTCCGAGGGCAACCAGAAGAAAAAGAATTTAAACTAAGAGGGATTTCTTCGAGGAAGGTGAAGAAGTCCGAAGCAGCGCAAAACCCTTCCAAAATCAATTTAAACACCGTGGTCGTTAAGAATTTGAGTTTGCCGAAGATTGAAGTTCTAATCAACAACATACCGGCGACAGCCCTCTTGGATACAGGAGCCCAAAGCAGCTTCGTATCGGAAAGATTCTTTAAGAAGCACTTTCGACGTTACAGAATTTTTAGTGCAAGAGACACGGATGTCATAGCGGCCCAAGGAGAAAAATGTAGCTGTTTAGGAAAAGTACCATTGTTCGTGCGTATCAACAACGAACAGGTAAGAATCCTGTTTTATATTGTGCGTAACCTGCAGACTTGTATTATTCTAGGTGTGGACTTTTTTAGTTTGGCAGAAGCAAAAATTGATTTCAAGGGGGGAGAACTAACATTAAATATGAAGCCAATTGAAGCGAAGAATGATAAGCCCCCGCAGCTGGACTTGGAACATTTACAAGCAGAGGAAAAAGAGAAAATCCAAGGTCTGGTAAGTCACTTTGCGAATTTATTTAGTGATGTACCAGGCTTTACGCAGGTGGTGAACCACGACATTGACACGGGGGACGCTCAGCCAGTTAGGCAAAAGCCATATAGATATGATAGGACAAAAGAAGAAATAATTGAACATCATATTAAAGAGATGTTAAAGAATAAAATCATCACGCCAATTTCTAGCAGTTATGCTAGCCCCGTTGTCCTGTGTAAGAAAAATAATGATTACCCGATTACGCACCCGAAGCGGTGGCGTTTTGCTATAGATTATCGCAAGTTAAATTCAGTTACAAAATATCCTGTATATCCGTTGCCGATAATTGAAGAAATTATTCGAAATATTTCGTCTACAAAATACATGACTACATTAGATCTCACGAGTGGCTATTTTCAGATTGGGGTAAAACCCGAGGACGTACACAAAACCGCGTTCATAACGAAATCTGGTACGTACGCATTTCTTAGAATGCCGTTCGGATTATCCGGCGCGCCGGCAACGTTCCAAAGATGTATGGACATCGTCTTAAGACCAGTCCTTGGTAAAAGCACTTTCATATATTTAGACGATATTATAATTACGAGTAGTACTCTAGAACAACACTTACAAGATTTAAGAAAAGTATTTTCATTGTTAAACGAAGCTGGTTTAAAGATAAATGCGTCTAAATGTAAATTTGCCGCAAAAGAGTTACGTTATTTAGGATTTAAAATTTCCCAAAAGGGAATCGAAACGGATCAGTCAAAAATAGTAGCCATTAGAAATTATCCTGTTCCTAAAACAGCGAAGAAATTATCGTCGTTTCTCGGGATGTGTTCATATTACCGGGCTTTCATTAAAGACTTTGCAAAAATAGCTGAGCCACTGCTAAAGTTGAAAAGAAAAAAAGCTAGGTTTTCGTGGTCAGCAGAAGCCAACTTGGCGTTTCAAAAATTGAAAGACGCATTGACTCAAGCTCCCGTCTTAAAATTTCCAGAAGGGGATAAAGGATTAGAGATTTCAGCGGACGCTTCAGATTTCGCGATTGGTGCAGTGCTTTCCCAAAATGGTCAGCCCGTGGCTTTTTTCAGCCGAACATTAAATGAAACCCAAAGAAACTATTCCGCAACAGAGAGAGAAACTCTCGCAGTGTTAGCATCAGTACAGAAATTTCGTGTGTTCTTTGGAAGTTCTCCAGTAACTGTATATACCGACCACGCGGCGGTCACTAGACTCTATTCTGGAAAAAATTTATCACCCAGATTAATAAGGTGGGCTCTCAAATTACAGGAATATAACCTAATAATTAAACATACGCCGGGAAAGGAAAATGTTGTGGCAGATGCTTTAAGCAGAATTAACTTAGATGAAAATGGAAGTGTAATTAAGATAGCCATGTTAACATCCAAAGTATTAGATTCTCGTGAAACAGTAATAGCCGAACTCAAAAAAGATCCGGAGTTCAAAAATATATACAATTATTTGGCCGACCCTGAGAATTTCAATCATCCGGATATTGTGCCGATAAGAAATAGGGCCGAAAATTACGAATTAATTGACGGACTGTTATTCTATACGAAAGCTACTAATGAGAATCATGAATATAGACCGGTTATCCCAGCTAGCATGAGGTTGAATGTATTAGAAGAGTTGCATGATTGTGCCATTTCGGCTCATTTAGGTATAAGAAAAACTGTTCAGAGAGTTCGCGAGGCAGTTTTCTTTCCAGAACTGCAAAAGTTTACTAGGGCGTATGTCCAGTCGTGCCCAACATGTCAATTAAATAATTATGTTAATTTCCGCCCGGCCGGGTTCCTAAATAGTATTAAATCAGAATTCCCAAATCAAATAATAGGCATCGATTTACTTGGACCTTACCCTCGAAGTAAAGTTAATAAAAGCCGATATCTTTTAGTTATAGTGGATCATTTTAGCAAATGGTTAGAGTTAATTCCGTTAAAACGCGCGTCTGCAAAAATTGTAGTAGATTCAATTCTAAATAAGTATATTTTAAAATACGGGGCGCCCCTAAAAGTTATTTCAGACAATGGTCCTCAGTTTGTTAGTAAAATGTTTGAGGAAATGTGTGCAAAACTGGGCATACGTCATCTAAAGATGGTCCCGTATCGTCCGCAGTCAAACATAGCGGAACGGGTGAATAGAAATGTAGTGAAAATAATTCGTAGTTATGTGAAAAACTATCACTCTACCTGGGATAGCCATATAAATGAATTTGCATTTGCACTTAGGACCGCCAAACACGATACTACACAAAAAACACCCGCTGAACTCTTCTTAGGAAGAAAGATCTTGACCCCCCTAGATAAACTGTTCTTTGTACAGGAAAGGGCAGAAGAATTTAAAATGAGTGATATACAAAAGTTAATACGGGAAGCGACGGAAAATATAGAAATGGCCCAAAGAAAACAGAAATTGTACTATGACCTAAAAAGAAGAGAGGTCAAGTACAATGTGGGAGATGAAGTGTTGAAGATTAAACACAACTTGTCAAATGCCCCAGAGGAAAAGGTGGGGAAATTTTTTCCGCGTTTTGAAGGCCCGTTCACAATTGAACAAATTACGGGGGCAGTGGTTATATTAAAAAGAAATGATGGTCAAACGCTCAAAGCGAATGTGGACCAAATAAAACCGTTCTATAATCGCAGCAAAATGGCTGTATTTAAAGATTCGTTTCAGGATCCGAGGCAATCGACTAGCCAGGAAGATATACGTCAGCAAAAACAGCAGGAACCAGCTACAACGGCATCGAAATGTCAGAAGAAGAAAGCTCCCCCCCAACAAAGAAATAAGAACCAAAAAGGTGGTTTCAAAAGAAAGTCTCACGATGCAGGTGAACAAATCTACGAACGGAATTACGAGCGCACCAAGAGAAGAAAGCAGAATGGGCAAGGGAAGCCCAATGTATCCAAAAGAACTGTGGAATCATCGGACAGGTGCCTGAGAAGCAAGAAACGTCGATTGCAGCCTGAGAATCAACTTCCCGAATACAGCAGGAACCAGGACAAGCAACGAGCAAGGGCCCAGGAGAGAAGGGCCCAGTCCACCAAACGTCCAGCGGAGCAACCTCCTCTACAAAGGAAATTGCCGAGGATACAACGACGGAATTTCAAAAGAAAAAGAGACGAGCAGGCTCCGAAAGAACAACGAAAAACGAGGAAACTGAACCAGGCCACAACTTACTCAAGTTTTAAAGATTGGGCCAAGAAAAGGATGGACGATCATAATAAGATAAGTACAATTTCGTATTCAAAAGTTTAGTTAATTTTTGAGTATACTGCAAGTTGCAGGGCTGATTTTACCTCAAGCGAGGTTGACTTTTACGCCAAGTGAGCGATAAGTCCTCATATGGAAAGTAAAATGTTTTGTTAAAAGAAATTGTAATTTTCAAAGATTTAAAATCACTTAATGTTTTGTAAATAGATTAATTCTGTAAAAGCAATGAATTGCTGAAAAGAATATGTTAACTAAATGATTTTGTATGACGCTTTGTCTAAAGACTTGTAAAATGTCTAGAATGAAAATTCGGAAAATTGAAAAACACGATTTAGTCTGTAGACTATTAATTCAATGTAATTTGATATTTCAAGAAAGTACCTTGAGAAAGGAATAGGAAGCACTTGCTGTAAGCTTAGAAATTTAACCTATATTTCTGTAAGCTTAGAAATTTAACCTCTATTTGCATTTCAGGATTGCTATGAAATTGTTAATGTGTTATGAAATGTAACAAATAATATTATGCTAGCAATGCACGTTAAGTGCAATATTAATGTGAATGTTGTGTGCAAACTGCGAATTTGTATGCATGAAAAGTTAAAGATTGACTATTTTAGAATGCAAGTGTTAATTAGGCTCTCCACCAAATACACTTAAAGTGTTAGACATAAAGCTAGTGAGAACCTTAGGATTAGCTGGTTATAGGGCGTTTTTTTCAGGTCTCGTATGTCAAGTTCTAACTAATGTTAGTCGATTGTAGGTGGAAGAGTTGAACACCCCCGAACACATAAAAACCCGCAATGGCGGTTTGCTTTACATCCAACACCGGTGAGAGAGCATACGGGGGAAGAATTTAATTGTGCTTGAATGATAATGTGTGTGTGCAAAATTACACAGAAAAAAAAAAATAAGGATTTGTACCACTTAGAATTATTCTGTTATTATGTCATACTAAAGTTGTTTTCCTTCCAGATTTTGCTGGAAGGAGTAAGACTGTTTGAAGAATAAGACTTGAAAAAAAAAATGTTGAAGATTGTTGTTCCAGAAAATTTCGTCTGTATTTTACACAAACATATATTGCCTTGTAAGAGTTGGCCTAAGTTTAGAACAGTGAAATTTTCGACTATTTAGAATTGCTAGTTTTCAACATGGTCCGTTTGGACCAAAGTAGTTTAACTATCGCAATTCTGGCGGGAAGTTTGTAAGGTTTTAGTTAAACTAACCAAGTTTATTTTAATTTAAATCTTTTCTATCTCCTCTCTGCTTCAACTTCCTGTCAGAAGAAGCGCGCGTTTTTAGCTTATGCTAATTTTTGAAGTTCAGCCAAGCACTATTTAAGCCAGAGGTAGAAACCTCTCGGTGTGTGAGAGCTTTGCCTCAGATCACGGTCACGCTGCTCAACTTTCGCCTGACCAGCTAGCAGTTTAAATTTATAAGCCATAGTGCTTACTACGTGATTGCATTGTAAAATAAATTAAAGTGCGGTAGTATTTAGTATACCTTGCTACGCACCCTTTTCGGTAGAGGCCAACTTCCGCGAATTGCTCTGCGAAGCAAAGTTTAATTAAGTTCTATTTTAGGTTTAGTATTTAATTTTATTTGATTGTTAAATTCGACCAAAGTGTGGTCTGTTACGTTCTGTATCTCTCCCGAATTGGGAGGTTTTTATTTAATAGTGATTGAATAAAAGAGGATTTCAAATCCCTTTACGTGCAGTTATTCTCCAGCCCAGCAGTTACATCAGAACATAGCGTACCTTCCGCTCCCTGTTCCAGTTCAGGACTTAGAACGTAAGGATAAGAACCCTTTACAGAATTTACAATGCTTCCAAAACGGATGCACAGAACACTAAGTCCTGATAAATTTAAATTCAAAACGTTCTTATCTTTCTTTTTTAACATCTCAAAATAGGGTTACTGTTTTCACTATGTAAATTTCCTGTTCTGGCCAAAAAAAGTCATTTCACTTGCAGGAAATATTTGCTTGAAACTTTGTATGCAAATAATCCAGTAAAAACATGCAATTGTGGCTTGAATATTTTCTTTAAATAAATGAAAAATTCCCAAATAATATTAATTTATGATCCACATGAAGCTTCTTTGTCTACTATTTGATGCAACTATTTTAAAAAGCTCAATTATGTAAGAATCACAAAGTCTTTAACAATATTAATATGGTATAAATCATTAATAAATTTTCGAAAAAACAGCCCACAGTTTAAGGAATTAGATATCCAAAACATAATTTGTAAGGTTTTAAATTAACAAAGTTTTATGTTAATTTTCTCTTTCCTGTAAGTTCTTATTTCAACTTCCCGTTAGAATGAGCGCGCGTTTCAGCTTTATGCTAATTTGAAGTGGAGCCAAGTTTTGGTATTTAAAAGGTTAGCAAGGAACTTCTCGATGTGAGAGAGCTTTTAGTCTCAGATCACTGCGGCTCTGTTCGACGTCCACCTGACTAGCGAGTATTTAAGTTCTAAGCCTTAGCGCTGTCATGCTATTACTTATTGAAGTAATCTAAGTGCGTTAGTATTAGCTAAATCTTGCTACGTACCATTAATAGTTTAGCATAGAGGCCAACCTCGCGTTTATAGCTCTGTGAGCAACGACTACTTAATTTCTACTCACTTTACTTTAAATTATTTTATTGTTCAGTTTAGACCCAAGTGCGGTCATTATTTTCTGTTATCCCTTCCGAATTGGGAAGTGGCTGTAAATAGTCGTTTAATAAAAGTGTCATTTTAAAACTCTCCTTGCGTGCAGTTATTCTACCACTTAACCACAGTTATTCTACCACAGAACATAGCTGCATTCAGCTCCCTGTTCGACATCAGGACTTTGATAAAGTCACGAATATGTTCGCCAAAAGTATGCATAGAACACTCAGTCCTGACAAATTCTGTATATGCATTTGCTTACACATACTTAAAATGAATTAAATACACAATAATTTAAGTAAAACATTGTCAGTAAAATTATACATTTTAACACCTAATAGCAGTTACCAAGTTTTAGCTTAACATATTAATTTAATAAATTCTTAATTAGCAGGATGACTCAGCTAAGGCAAAATATGAAAGAAATGTACCCTTTGGAATAGTTTTATGAAGGATACATTTAAAAGAAGCTAATCATGCTTACATAGCCCATGGCAGAAACTGAGACAACTCCATGCAGCTGAACTATTTACGAGGAATAGAAGTTAGTTCTGGGAGTAAATAGCTGTGGGAGAACTATTTATGAGGAATAGAAGTTAGTTCTCAGTTCTGGGAGGCTTTAAGCACTTGGGCGCAAAGGAGCTTTTCAATTTAAAATAGAATATGAGCTAATAGTACTTGGTAATAACGAATGATGACGCTCCGTGTTTCACCTTGATGTACAGTATTTGGTAATTTCTGCATTTTAGTATAAATATTAGAAACAAACTTAAATAACACTAAATACCGCAATTTACTTGCATATTTTTTATAAATTTACTATTTTAGTAATATAAAAATATATCTGTAACAGGATATAAGGGTTAATTGAGTTAATGTAGAATAGAAAATTACCTTACAATGGATCCAACACGACTTAGTGGCAGTAATGTATCCCAAACGTTCTATACTTCGTTCTCTAGAAAAAATTTTAAATTATTATACTTAAACAAAAAATTCATATTAGTTATAGCAAAACATCATAAGCTGAAATTACCAGAGTTTTTTAACTTTAATTTTTTTCCTTGTAAAAAATAACCATGCAGAATATTTTTAGGGAATAAACAAAACTTTAAGCATTCATTTTCCACATACTTAGTAAAAACTTAGTACGTTCTAGTTGTGTTGCAATACATGAATTTATAGGATTTGCATTAATCAGAGTTTTTCTTAGATGCAGAGAATTTCATCTTCACTACCCAAATATTCAGTTTCATTATTTTTTTCAAGGTCTGAAATCATAGTTTCATTTCCTACTGAAACTATATCAGGACATTCTCATTTATATTATCCCCCTCCATTAACTGAACATTTTTACCACCTTTTCTATTGATATTGATTTCTGTTCCGTGAAAAACTAATGCTTTATGATACGTATATTTTCAAAATGTGAAAGTTTTAAGTTAGCTTAGAAACTGTATTCATTCTTAAAACAGTTTGATTCATGTGGATGTTAGATCAATAAAATTACTTTCCTGTGCAAAAGTAATATTCCGTTCAACAACATGATTTTATATATCATCAAGATATACTGAGTAAAAATTCCTGAAATGTTTTATTTTTTGGAATCTCATACTGCAGTAATAATGCTTAGTGAAATACTATGAAAAAATTGCTTAGTTACATTATTTACATTTCATAATTAATAGAAAATAAATAATTTCTTACCTTATTAGAATTTATTTCGGTCATATTCATAAACAAACAGTATTGATTCAAACAAATGTACCATTACGATTTCAATAACTATGAAATGGTAATGGTATGTTTGTTTTCGTATCAATAACTATGAAATCGTAATGGTTCAATAACAATTAAATGGTAATAGTAAATTTGTTTCGTATGAAATCGTAATGGTACATTTGTTTCGTATGAAATCGTAATGGTACGTACGTTATTAAAATTCCCAAATTTGTCTGACAGACTGGACATCCTGTTTACTACAACACAGCAGGGCGCTGACTCACCAGTCTGTAACATTATTATTACTTTTTTAAATTTAAAAAGGAAAAAAACAACAAAAATATCAGCAATTTCTTGATTTTATATAAGGATTTCTGCATATTTACAATTTCTATTTACTATATCAAAATGCTTGATTTAATAAAATATAATTCAAATAATTTAAGAGTATTTTAGATCAAATACTAACTTTTAAATGAATATTTTCATGCAATTCTAATAATCGAAATAACCATCAAGTTTTTCACTTGAAATATTAATAAATCTATTAATTTATTGATGGTATTTTATGTCACTAACAGTACCAAATGCTGAAAATGAATGATCGGCACGTTCACAAAAGAACAACACAAGGAAAATCACAAGAAAAATCTAGGAAAATCACATTTCCTAAAGTGAATCTATTCGTAAAAATTAACATAGGTGAAGAAAGCATGAATATTAAACACTGAAAATATAAGATTTTCACTTACTTTCTTCAAATAATACTGTAATATCAGATCTGATATAACAACCAATATATATTTTTCGTAGCAACGTCGATATCGCTGTCCCGCCATAGCTGACTTGACAGATATTCTGCCACACTGCCGGAAGTAGAATTTCCAGCTTTGCCGTTGGTCAGTGAACAAGAATTACAACGCTTTTTTTCTTTATAATTAAACATATTAAGAAATCCTCTAAATTAGCACATGAAATAAATTTATTTTCGCATTGCATAAATTTCTATTCACAGCATCTCTGTAGCAAAGTAATAATTCAAGTCTGTCTATGCGCATGCTCAGTGTTTAATCGTAAAAAGGGGGTAATTTTGATTAATTAGCATAAAATTAGCCACGTAAATTTTCAGTTCATTTAACCGGAACGCTTTATCTTATTTTACACACGTTATTGCGTGTAAAATACGATAAAGTGTCGATAGTACCTTCAGTTTTTTTTTTAATTCGTAAAACTTTCATAAAAATAACATGCAAAAAAGTACCACACTCTTTTTTCACCAAAATTATACGTATATTTTTGGGGGCATGCTGCCTGAGAAACGTCGCGGAGAAAACAACGCAGGGCGAAAACGTATATATTCGTTATATATAAACGTACATATTCGTTAACGTCGTGGTTCAAAACATCGTGGGAGAAAAGAAAGCAAAGAGAAAACATTGCAGTTCTAAAACATTGAGGTACAACATATCGTCGTCGAAAATAAAGCGGTTCAAAAACTTCGCAGATTATAATCATCGTCGTCGAAAATATCGTGGTAAAAAAAGTAATAATAAATCATCACACGACGATAACATCGCACAAATGCGTTTTTCAGGTTTTCAAAGTTGTAAATGCATGTTCGCATAAAGATTTGGAAGCCCAAGAAATGTTAACCACACTTTAAGAATAAACGCAGACAAAGCAAGGTATAATTTTCAGAAAAATAATATAAGATAAACAAATGTGAAAAAAAAGTAATTTCATAACTAACTAAACAGTTTTTATATATATAACCTCATGCAGTTATTTATCTTCCTTTATATGAAAGTTATTTATATGAAATATAAAAATCCCACTTTCCTTCTTGCTCTCCCAAATCATTATGCGAAAATGCATTTATAGCTTTTAAAACCGATATTTTCGACGTCGATATTTTGTACCACGATGTTTTAGAAATGCTATGTTTTCTCTTTGCTTTCTTTTCTCCCACGATGTTTTGTACCACAACATTTTCGCCTTGCGTTGTTTTCTCCCCGACGTTTTCGTCCGCGATGGTTTTGCCACGATGTTTTCGGCGGACACCGGCACCTGATAGGTGGACCACTATTGCCTCGTAAGAAGAGAAGGACGAACTACACCCATGCCTTCTCCGGGATACGAACCTGGGACTTTCGGTATGGCAGCCAGAGTCTTTAATGACTTTCCCGTCTGGGCGGCTGAATTGAAAGAAAGCTGAGAGAAAGAAACTAATGAATAAACTGGCATCACTAGGAAATATTTTGTATTTAGTAGAAAATAATTTATGTAAATAGAGATATTATGTACATTAAGAAAAGACACTGAAATACAGTTTTTTACGTGAGAAAATTATACCGTGCCTTTATCTCCTCCCCATTTATTTATTTTTATTATGAAGCTGCATATTTTCGC